>OZ030012.1:9720000-9925304 GCA_964023405.1 Apodemus agrarius | reverse complement strand
GGTATGTTCTTCTTTGGCTTTGACTTGGGATTGTCGCCACCCTGGGAAGGTAGCATTGAAGCTTTTGTGACCATTCTTGGAGCCCTTTTAATCTTTCTCTTTGCCATGTATGAATGCTCCAGGTCTTTGACTCTTGCCTCACAGAACAAATTAGGTAGAGATCTTGACCGCAAAATGGTGGAAAGAGACTTGAAGGGGACAAAAGCAATTGGGAAACTTGTTAAAAACTGTTTAGAAGATAAAGCTTGTAGGGCTGCCGTGGCGGAAGGTCGGAACACCCTTGAAGAGGTCCAGGATAGCATATCAGAAACCGAGCGTAGTGAGAGGTTGGGCGCGCGCAAGAAAAAACCAGTCCCAAAAAAGGAAAAAGGACCTCCCGGAGAGTCTAGAAACAAGGGAGTGAATGTGTCAGATCTTAAGGAACCTTCTCCTATTGTTAAGCCAAGAGGAGGAGCTAGCTTGTATCCAGTACATGATCTTGAGGCTTTAAACTTTGATAACTCTGATAGCTCTAATAGCTCAGAGGATGAGGTCTTGGACCCCGATGAAGAGGCTGAGTTAGAGGAGGAAGCTGCCAGATATGAGGAGGAAAGATACCATCCAGATGATCGAAGGCAGAATAGTAAAGAACCTCGAAAACGGCAGCCCCTAACATCCCTTTCACAGGTTGTTCCTTCGGTGCCTTCTCCCTGTGAGACACGCCCGAAGTCTTGCTCCTTTTTGTCTGAAAAATTAAAAAGAAAGCTGCGCCTTGCTTACCCAGTCTTTGAAGGTACAGAAGGAGAGCAAGTAGAACCTATATCCCCCATCCAAAATCAAGGAAGACAGGGCCTGGGTTTTTCCTAGGTGCCACTGGGGCAGTACGACCCATACCATGGAAGACAGAGGACCCGGTGTGGGTTCCCCAGTGGCTGTTAACCTCTGAAAAACTAGAAGCTGTGACTAATCTTGTTGCAGAACAATTGGCTTTTTGTGCACAAATGCAAGTCACACATATTACGGGCTTGCCATATAACCCTCAAGGACAAGGTATCATTGAGCGAGCACACCGTACGCTCAAATCATATTTAATTAAACAAAAAGGGGGAATAATAAAAGATCTGCCCCCCATGCCACGGGTTGCCATAGCAGTGGCACTCTTTACTATAAATTTTCTAAATTCAGATAAGCATGATCAGACCGCAGCAGAGCGACATTGCTCAGACCCGCATCAACCTAAAGAATTGGTAAAATGGAAGGATGTGTTGACTAATGAATGGAAAGGCCCGGATCCTATTCTAATAAGATCCAGGGGAGGCGTTTGTGTCTTCCCACAGAGTGAAGAAAACCCCTTCTGGGTCCCTGAGAGGCTTACTAGAACAATTTTGGAGCAGAAGGACACCGCAGATCGCCCAGTCACTCACACTCCGAGAGTTCAGAGCAGCCATTATCCAGGTCAACACTACGAGCCTTGACCTGTCCTTGACGAAGGGACTATCATCATGGATCGCTTCAGCTGTCTCCTATTTTAAGGACTGGGTGGGGGTGGGATTGTTTGGCGCAGCCCTTTGCTGTGGACTGGTGTTACTTCTCTGGCTGGTCTGTAGGCTCAGGGCTCAAACCAAGAGAGACAAGGTGGTTATTGCCCAAGCGCTTGTGGCTCTGGAACAAGGAGCTCCCACTGACATTTGACCAACAATGCTCAAGCAGTAGGCCACCGGCTGGACAGCTCTTGCACACCCGGAGCTTAGACTCATTGCACAGGGTAGAGTGTCCAGCTTGAGCAGCCCATGGGGGATGCCGAGCAAAGCATCGCACAGAGAGACACCTGACATAAGGGTCTCTCTGGGAGGCATGTTGTCCTGCATAAGGGTTGCCTGCCCTAGTTTCCCTTTCCCAGAAAAACGGCAGAGTGACAGGTCGAGGGCGCTTCGGGTCAAACCAACAGCCTAGTGGCGACTCTCGTACGAAGTCTTAATTTTGTTGCTTGAGAGTTCGACCTCTGTCTCCACCCCTTAAAGATTGGGTGACCTACTTGCTATAAGAGCAAAAGGGCCTCATTATTAGATTGTTTTGAACCCTGAAGGTCCAGACAAGAGCCTGAAGGTTGATCGACAATCTGAGGTCTTTATTTTAAATAATAAAAAAGGGGGAGATGTGGGGAGCCGATGGCCGGCCCAAAACATCCTGCCAGCCAAAAACATCCTGCCGGCCCAAAACATCCTGCAGGTCCAAAACATCCTGCTGGCTTGAAGTAAACAAGTCAGTGCCAGGTGCTGGGTAGTTTACCATCCCTTGGTCTCCGCCTCTCCCGAGCTGCAGCCAATCAGGGGATAACACGTCCGAGGCAGGGGTTGCAGCCTATATAAGGGATGGGCTTCTGGGTATCTGGGTCTCTGCTCTGTAGGCTTATGCTCTCCCTCTCAAGAGCATTAAAGCTTTTCTGCAGAAGGATCTTGAGTGTGCCGCGTGGTTCTTGCTGGCGAGACGGTAGCGCGGGACAGCTAGGGTTCCTTTTCAATTACTCATTCCCATATCTTCCTTCTTTATCTTCTGTTGGACTTGATCCTTTCTGTTCATTTTCCCCTCATATTTACATATTTATCTTCGCCAATTTTCTGTTGTTCACACTATTTGTACTATTCTTAGGTAATAAAAATATTAAATTTGTCTGAAAAATATTGGAATAAATTAGGATGATTGCTCATCTAGATAATAAATTGGGAAATAATATTAAAACAAATTCCTTATATTTAAAAATATTACAGGGAAATAATGTATATGGATTGAACTCTTGTTCTTAAGATAAAGGAAATCATTTGTTAATTCCACAGAACACTGAAAGGTTTTGTTTCTGAGACAGGTTATCATTGAACTCCAGGCTTCCTGAAACTTACAATTTCCCTATTTGGGCTTCGTCAGTGATTGGATTTCTTGTGTGACAGCATACATATTCATAACCATGTTAACCAAGACTAAAATAAGTCTTTTTAAAAAATGTACATTTATTAATTTTATTTATGTGTATGTGTGTTTTAGGCTACATGAATTTGGATATACCACATACATGCATATTGCATCACAGGCAAGGTGAGGGCACCAGGTATCCTGATTCAGGAGTTTCAGGTGATTTCTGAGTTACTGGATATAGGTACTGGGAATGGAATCTGGCTCCTCTCCAAGACCAGTATATGCTTCTAGCCACTGAGCCATTTTTCCAGTTCCCTTAAAAATTTATATTCATATTGCAACCAGGACACAGCTGGAAAGGCCCAGGTAAACACCCCTTCCAGGCCTACACTCACGGGGGTATCTGCTAGGGTCTCGGAGCCAAGTAGGCGGAGTCCCGCCTAGGCTCTGAGGGACATCCCCGAGCCCTCTGGTGAGCACCAAGGCTGCTTCTGCAACCAGCTCGCTGGCCCCTGGACCAGCGGTGTAGCGGCGGGCCTCCATATTGCAACCAGGACACAGCTGGAAAGGCCCAGGATCTGTGGGACATCCCCGCCCTCGGGTGAGCACCTAAGCTGCGTTCTGCAACCAGCTCGCCGGCCCCTAGACCAGCGGTGTAGCTGGCCCCTAGACCAGCGGTGTAGCAGCAGGCCTCCATATCGCAACCAGGACACAGCTGGAAAGGCCCAGGCTCTGTGGGACTTCCCCGCCCTCGGGTGAGCACCTAAGCTGCGTTCTGCAACCAGCTCGCCGGCCCCTAGACCAGCGGTGTAGCGGCGGGCCTCCATATTGCAACCAGGACACAGCTGGAAAGGCCCAGGTAAACACCCCTTCCAGGGCTACACTCACGGGGGTATCTGCTAGGGTCTCGGAGCCAAGCAAGCCGAGTCCCGCCTAGGCTCTGTGGGACATCCCCGAGCCCTCTGGTGAGCACCAAGGCTGCTTCTGCAACCAGCTCGCCAGCCCCTAGACCAGCGGTGTAGCGGCGGGCCTCCATATTGCAACCAGGACACAGCTGGAAAGGCCCAGGTAAACACCCCTTCCAGGCCTACACTCACGGGGGTATCTGCTAGGGTCTCGGAGCCAAGCAAGCAGAGTCCCGCCTAGGCTCTGTGGGACATCCCCGAGCCCTCTGGTGAGCACCAAGGCTGCTTCTGCAACCAGCTCGCCGGCCCCTAGACCAGCGGTGTAGCGGCGGGCCTCCATATTGCAACCAGGACACAGCTGGAAAGGCCCAGGCTCTGTGGGACATCCCCGCCCTCTGGTGAGCACATAGGCTGCGTTCTGCAACCAGCTCGCCGGCCCCTAGACCAGCGGTGTAGCGGCGGGCCTCCATATCACAACCAGGACACAGCTGGAAAGGCCCAGGCTCTGTGGGACATCCCCGCCCTCGGGTGAGCACCTAAGCTGCGTTCTGCAACCAGCTCGCCGGCCCCTAGACCAGCTGTGTAGCGGCGGGCCTCCATATTGCAACCAAGACACAGCTGGAAAGGCCCAGGTAAACACCCCTTCCAGGGCTACCCTCATGGGGGATCTGCTAGGCTCTCGGAGTTCCTTGCAACCAGGACACAGCTGGAGAAGCCCAGGTAGACAGACTCCAACAGGGGCTACAATCGCATGGGTGGCAGCCAGCTTATGATCCCTTAAAGCAGCAGTCACACATATTCACCAATAGAGAAACAACAGGTGAGCCCAGCCTCACAGGAGATTCAAACACCAGCCACTGACAACAAGGCCAACTAAAACCAGAAATAACCAGATGGCAAAAGGAAAACGAAGGAACGTTACTAACAAAAATCAAGGCAACATGACAGCATCTGAACCCAGTTCTCCAACAACAGGAATCCCTGGATACCCTAAAACACCAGAAAAACAAGACTTGGATATAAAATCACTGGTCAGGATGCTGGTAGCTGAACACATAGAAAAATCTCGTAAAGAAATAGAGGAGAAAATGGATCAAAAGTTAGAAGCCTTTACGAGGCAAATACAAAAATCACTTCAAGAAATGCAGGAGAAGATGGAGCAAAGAGAAGAAGACAATAAGGAAGAAAGACAAAAGTCACTTAAAGAACTACAGAAGAACGTGGGCCAACAAGTAGAAGCTATGAAAGAGGAAACACAAAAATCTATTAAAGAAATACATGAAAACACAATCAAGCAAACGAAAGATCTGAGCACATCCATCCAGATACTAAAAACAGAAGTAGAAACAACTAAGAAATCACAGAGGGAGACAACATTGGAGATAGAAAACCTGGGGAAGAAATCAGGGGCCATAGACGCAAGTATCAACAATAGAATACAAGAGATAGAAGACAGAATCTCAGAAGCCGAAGATAACATAGGAACCATTGATTCAACAGTCAAAGAAAATACTAAATGCAAAAAGGTGGTAACCCAAAACATCCAGGAAATCCAAGACACTATGAGAAGACCAAACCTAAGGATTATAGGTATAGATGAGAGTGAAGATTTTCAAGTTAAAGGGCCAGCTAATATCTTCTATAAAATTATGGAAGAAAACTTCCCCAACCTAAGGAGAGAGATGCCCATGAATATACAAGAAGCCTATAGAACCCCAAACAGACTGGACCAGAACAGAAATACATCCCGTCACATAATAATCAAAACTCCAAATGTAATAAACAAAGAAAGAATACTAAAGGCAGCAAGAGAAAAAGGCCAAGTAACATATAAAGGAAAACCTATCAGAATAACACCAGACTTCTCACCTGAGACCATGAAAGCTAGAAGATCCTGGGCAGATATCATGCAAACTCTAAGAGAACACAAACTTCAGCCAAAACTACTTTACCCAGCAAAACTCTCAATTGCCATTGATGGAGACATCAAGGTATTCCATGACAAAACCAAATTTGCAAGATATCTCTCCACAAATCCAGCCCTACAAAGGATAATAGGGGGAAAACACCAAGACAAGGACGGAAACTACACCCGGGAAGAAGCAAGATAGAAACCTCCTCTCATCAAACCCAAAAGAAGATAACCTCTCGAATATACAAAATAAATAACATAAATAAATATAATTTCAAAAATGTCTGGAGGTAATAATTACTATTCCTTAATATCTCTTAACGTCAATGGACTCAATTCCCCAATAAAAAGACATAGATTAACAGACTGGATACGGAAACAGGACCCTACATTTTGCTGCATACAGGAAACACATCTCAGTGTTAAAGACAAACACTACCTTAGAGTAAAAGGCTGGAGGACAATTTTACAAGCAAATGGTCTCAGGAAGCAAGCTGGAGTAGCCATTCTAATATCAGATAAAATTGACTTTCAACCTAAAATCATCCAAAGAGACTCAGAAGGTCACTTCTTGCTGGCCAAAGGGAAAATCCACCAGGAAGAGCTCTCAATACTGAACATCTATGCTCCAAATGCAAGGGCACCCTCCTTCGTAAAAGAAACCTTACTAAAGCTTAAAGCACACATTACACCTAACACAATAATTGTGGGTGACTTCAACACCCCACTCTCCTCAATGGACCGATCAGGAAAGCAGAAACTAAACAGGGACACAGTGAAACTAATTGAAACTCTGGACCAATTGGATTTAACAGATATATATAGAACATTTCATCCTAAAGCTAAAGAATATACCTTTTTCTCAGCACCGCATGGTACCTTCTCCAAAATAGACCATATAATCGGTCACAAGACAGATGTCAACAAATACAAGAAGATCGAGCTAATCCCATGCCTCTTATCAGATCACCATGGAGTAAGAGTGGTCTTCAATAGCAACAAAAACAACAGAAAGCCCACATACACATGGAAACTGAACAATACTCTACTCAATGACACCTTGGTCAAGGAAGAAATAAAAAAAGAAATCAAAGACTTTTTAGAATTCAATGAAAATGAAGGTACAACCTACCCAAATCTATGGGACACAATGAAAGCAGTGCTAAGAGGAAAACTCATAGCTCTAAGTGCATCCAAAAAGAAACTGGAGAGAGCATACACTAGCAGCTTAATGGCACACCTTAAAGCCCTGGAAGAAAAACAAGTTAATTCACCCAGGAGGAGTAGAAGACAAGAAGTCATCAAACTCAGGGCTGAAATCAATCAAATAGAAACAAAGAGAACCATACAAAGAATCAACAAGACCAGGAGCTGGTTCTTTGAGAAAATCAACAAGATAGATAAACCCTTAGCCAGACTAACCAAAGGACACAGAGACAGTATACAAATTAACAAAATTAGAAATGAAAAGGGAGACATAACAACAGAAACTGAGGAAATTCAAAAGATCATCAGATCCTACTACAAAGGTCTATACTCAAAACAACTGGAGAATCTGGAGGAAATGGACGATTTCCTAGACAGATATCAAATACCAAAATTAAATCAGCATCAAGTAGACCAGCTAAATAGTCCCATAACCCCTAAAGAAATAGAAGGGGTTATAGAAAGCCTCCCAACCAAAAAAAGTACGGGACCAGATGGTTTTAGTGCAGAATTCTACCAGACCTTCAAAGAAGACTTAACACCAATACTCTCCAAACTATTCCACAAAATAGAGACAGAAGGGACACTGCCCAACTCATTCTTCGAAGCCACAATTACGCTAATACCTAAACCACAAAAAGATCCAACAAAGAAAGAGAACTTCAGGCCAATTTCTCTGATGAATATAGATGCAAAAATACTAAATAAAATTCTTGCTAACCGAATCCAAGAGCACATCAAAACGATCATCCACCATGATCAAGTAGGCTTCATCCCAGGGATGCAGGGATGGTTCAATATACGGAAATCCATCAATGTAATCCACTACATAAACAAACTGAAAGAAAAAAACCACATGGTCATCTCATTAGATGCCGAAAAAGCATTCGACAAAATTCAGCATCCTTTCATGCTAAAAGTCTTGGAAAGAGCAGGAATTCAAGGCCCATACCTAAACATAGTAAAAGCAATCTACAGCAAACCAGTAGCCAACATCAAAATAAATGGAGAGAAACTTGAAGCATTCCCACTAAAATCAGGGACTAGACAAGGCTGCCCTCTCTCTCCATATCTTTTCAATGTAGTACTTGAAGTTCTAGCAAGAGCAATTAGACAACATAAGGAAGTCAAAGGGATACAAATTGGAAAGGAAGAAGTGAAACTATCATTATTTGCAGACGATATGATAGTTTACCTAAGCGACCCAAAAAACTCCACCAGAGAATTTCTACAGCTGATAAACAACTTCAGCAAAGTGGCAGGTTATAAAATTAACTCAAGCAAGTCAGTGGCCTTCTTGTACTCAAAGGACAAGCAGGCTGAGAAAGAAATTAGGGAAATAACACCCTTCACAATAGCCACAAACAACATAAAGTATCTTGGCGTAACTCTAACCAAACAAGCGAAAGATCTGTACAACAGGAACTTCAAGTCCCTGAAGAAAGAAATCGAAGAAGACCTCAGAAGATGGAAAAATATTTCTTGCTCCTGGATTGGCAGGATCAATATAGTAAAAATGGCCATCTTGCCAAAAGCAATATACAGATTCAATGCAATCCCCATCAAAATCCCAACTCAATTCTTCATAGATCTAGAAAGAGCAATTCTCAAATTCATCTGGAGCAACAAAAAACCCAGGATAGCTAAAACTATTCTCAATAATAAAAGGACTTCTGGGGGAATCAATATCCCTGACTTCAAGCAGTACTACAGAGCAATTGTGTTAAAAACTGCATGGTATTGGTATAGCAACAGGCAAACAGATCAATGGAACAGGATTGAAGACCCTGAAATTAACCCTCAGACTTATGGTCACTTGATCTTTGATAAAGGAGCCACAACCATCCGATGGAATAAAGATAGCCTTTTCAACAAATGGTGCTGGTTCAACTGGAGGTCAACATGCAGAAGAATGCGAATTGACCCACTCTTATCTCTTTGCTCTAAGATCAACTCCAAGTGGATCAAGGACCTCCACATAAAACCAGACACACTGAAACTATTAGAAAAGAAACTTGGGAAGACCCTGGAGGACTTGGGCACAGGGGAAAAGTTCCTGAACAGAACACCAATAGCGTACGCACTAAGATCAAGAATCGACAAATGGGACCTCATAAAATTACAAAGTTTCTGCAAAGCAAAGGACACTGTCCGAAGGACAAAACGGCAACCAACAAAGTGGGAAAAGATCTTTACCAACCCCACATCCGACAGAGGCCTAATATCCAATATATACAAAGAACTCAAGAAGTTAGACCGCAAAGAAACAAATAACCCTATCAAAAAATGGGGCACAGAGCTAAACAAAGAATTTTCACCAGAAGAAATTCGGATGGCCGAGAAACACCTTAAGAGATGTTCAACATCATTAGTCATCAGGGAAATGCAAATCAAAACAACCCTGAGATTCCACCTCACACCAGTCAGAATGGCTAAGATTAAAAACTCAAGAGACAACAAGTGCTGGCGAGGATGTGGAGAAAGAGGAACACTCCTCCACTGTTGGTGGGATTGCAAAATGGTAAAACCACTCTGGAAATCAGTTTGGCGGTTCCTCAGAAAATTGGGCATGTCACTTCCAGAGGACCCTGCCATACCACTCCTGGGCATATACCCAGAGGATTCCCCTGCATGCAATAAGGACACATGCTCCACTATGTTTATAGCAGCCTTGTTTATAATAGCCAGAAATTGGAAGGAGCCCAAATATCCCTCAAAGGAGGAATGGATACAGAAAATGTGGTATATTTATACAATGGAATACTACTCAGCAATTAAAAATAATGAATTCATGCAATTTGTAGGTAAATGGTTAGACCTGGAAAATATCATCCTGAGTGAGCTAACCCAATCACAAAAGAATGCACATGAAATGCAATCACTGATAAGTGGATATTAATGAGCCCAGAAGCACTAAATACTCAAGACACAAATAGCAAGTCAAATGATTCCCAAGAAGAAGAAAGGAGAGGACCCTGGGCATGTAAAGATTGCATCCAGTTTAGTAAAGAAACCGAGGGGGGAGGGGGAATGATTGGGGAATAGTTGGGGGGGGGAGAAGAACTATGGGAACTATGGTGGGTGGGAACTGGGAAAGGGGAAAGCCTTTGAAATGTAAACATAGAATATAGAAAATAAAAATAACTAAAAAGAAAAAAAATTTATATTCAGGTTGTTTTAGAAGTGGAAAGATGATTTAATAGTAGAGTATAAAGAGCTCCCATGACTGTATGCAGTATTAATTGTTTCAGAACAAAACAAGAAGAAATTCATTCTGCACCTCAGCATCTTAACAAAAGCATACATCATGCTTCAGTTGGCATGAATGAGTAATTTCAGCACTTCAAAAGCTAGTTCTGTTTGGGTCTCCGACTACATCCATTGTTTTGCATAGTAGCTATGAAGCCAAACCAAACCAAACCAAACCAAACCAAACCAAACCAAAAACAACAATCATCCAAACAAAATCAAAAACAAAAAACCAAAAACAAAATGAAATAAAGTGAAAAGCAAAACAAAAAAACCCAAGACCATCAAAAGACAAAACAAACAAACAAACAAACAAACAAAAAAAAAACCAAACCCAACTCAAACCAAACCAAACCAAACAAAAAAACCAGCAATAATTATTATTATAAAAAAATGTCAAATATAACAAATAAAATAGAAATCTGTGCTTTCAGTGGTTAGGGAACAATTGTCACTCTTCTTTAGAATTACTGTGGTGGTTTGATTAATTATGGCTCCATAGGCTTATGTATTTGAATGCTTGGACCATGGGGAGTGACACTATTAAGAGGTGTGGCCTTGTTGGAGGAAGTATGTCACTATGGGGGCTGGCTTCGAGATCCTCTGTGCTAGTGTTTCACCCAGGGTGGCACACAATCCCTTTCTGTTGCCTGTGGATCAAAATATAGAAGCCTCAGCACCTTCTCCAGCACCATGTCTGATGCCATGCTTCCCACCATGATGATAATGGACTAAGCCTCTGAAACTGTGAGCCCAATGAAATGTTTTCCTTTCTAAGGTCATGTCTCTTCACAGTAACAAAACCCAAAGTAAGACAATTACCCTTGAACAAATTCCTAATAAAATTTAAAAATTATTTGTCTTTATTACTTGGTAATTTCTCATATGCAAATGAGATATGTTTAAATTATATGCACAATGGTCCTCTAACTGGGAACTGAGAAGTTAGAGTGGGGGGAGTTGTGGATATAATTTAAACTCGCCACTGTGTTTCCTCCACTTCGTGTAGTTGTCTTCTTCCTCCTTTTCCTCCATTAACTTGCCCCTCCTCCTTTTCCTCCTTCTCTTCCTCTTCCCCCTCTTCTGCTTCTTCTCTCCTCTTTCATGACCCAGGGGAAAGAGAATCTCAGTTCTCTTCAGGAGTATGGCCTACTGAAAATTTTAATGACACAAGAAAAAGGAATGCATCAGCCATTGCTGGAAATGGTTTGATTCTTTTCTTAAGCTAACATTGAATGCATGCATGCCTCTAACTTAGAACATCTGTCTGCACGTATAATCCAAAGAAGTATGTAAGTATTTGCACTAAAATATGTACAAACCATGCCCAAAATAAAAACAAATGATATGATAAAATGTGTACAACAAATAAGTTATTCACAGTAACTTCTTGATTAAAAAATAAGCCTAATGCCCCTGAACAGTAAACTTCTTAAAAAAAACTGTGATATTTTCTTATAATGGAATAATAAGTAGCAACAGAAATAATAAATTAAGCATACAACAATACAAATGAGTCTCAAAGACAAATTTGGAGATCATAAGAATATAGTGCATACAAAATAAATGAGTGCAGATATGTAGGGTTTTCTCTTCAAACCTTAGAGATGCATAATTAACATAATTGTTAGAAAAATGAAAAGTCAGTTGCTACAAAAACAATGTAGTATTTTTTTGAACAAAGAAAGAAGACATCTGTGAACATAAATATGCTTTTTTTTTAACAAAAGGAGATTTTATTTATTTACATTCATGAGCCTGGGTATCTGTGCTGCCCTATGCATACATGGGGCATGGGGCCTGAAGAGAGCATTGGATCCCTCGGAGCTGGGATTAAACATGTTTGCAGGATGCTTGCTTGTTTCTGGGTGCCAAGAGAAGGACTCCAGCCCTCATGACTTCTAACAAACTATTATAAGCACCACACTATCTCCTCCTTTTGATGCTTCCCATATTTTTGTTTTTCATGACTAATGGCCTTATATTAGTAATTATGAACATTTTGTGCATTTATTTTATTATAAAAATGTTTTTAAAAGTTAAAAATTAAAACTTAAGAAAACTTAAAGTGCTCAGATTTTTAGAGGAAGCACAGTTTAGAGACTTGCTATAAATCCCAATTAAAGAATCTTTCCTCTCCTCCCTTTCTTCTTCTGCCTCCTTCTTCTTCCTCCTCCTTTTTTAAAAAATTCTTTTAGTTTTAGTGAGTTTAACACCATGTACCCAACCCCGTACATCCCTCTCCCTCCACATTTGCCCTTCACCCTTGCAACATCCCAATCAAAAGAAAACAAAAAATAAATATAAAACAAACAAATAACCAAAACACCTCATCATGGAAGCACGTGACGTGTCACAGAGCGCCCGCCATACAGTAGAGAATGCCCTTTGGCCTAAGCAGCTTTACTTGCAAATATTCACTGCAATGAGTCATTGATGTGCTTGGAGGCTTCTGCTGCACCATCAATACTGAATCTTCCTCATGATTCCTCTCAGATATCCTCTTCTTGCCCTGTATCATGGAAGACCTGCCCTGTTGGACCTGAAGGACCCATCTCCTCAAGGGTCAGCAATCCATAGTTGGGGTAGACGTTGGGGTGGGCTACTCAAAGCTCTTGATCTGGACCAGAGTGGTAGCTAAGCTACTCAGCCTCAAGGCTCTCCTGTGCTGTCTCTTTTGTGGCCAACTCTCCTGCTCACAGATAGGATTTTCCTTCTTTTTTTCTGTCTTCAGTGTGCCTTCTAGTGGAAAGCACAAGTCGGAAAGAAGTTTATTATGTGCTTTCAGACTTTTAGGTTAACTTTTAACATAACATATTACCTAGTCACATGAACATGTGCTTACGACTCACCTCTGGGACTGCTTAACCTATCAGGGAACTCAGTCATTATTATAGAACCTTGGTTTCTCATCTAGGCAGCCATTGATTTCCTATAGCTCTTCAACTTTGCCGAGTAAGCTTTCTGCTCACCCTTTTTACAGACACTATATAAACATACACATTATGTTTGTCATTATTGAAATTTCATGGAAGGGAGTTAAGAAAAAGATGTCTAAGAAGGTTTCTTCATGGAGCAGTAACACTGCAAAGCTGGGAAGAACAGCTTTCAATTGCACAGTCAGTAAGTGAAGATGCTTGTGCTCAATTCTGTCTTGTAGCTGCAAATTCAATTTTTTTTTAATAAAAATATCATCCCATCTGGCTCTTGGCAATCAAAAATATGATAGAAAAGTCATTGTATCACAAGAGTGTGTTGGTTTCCTCACCTCTGCCTGGAGCCTCCAGTGCCAGAAAAGCATTCTCTCCCCGAGACATCCGGGAAAATTCTTTTCCCCACAACTGAACCCACAGCAGATCATAGCAGACCTGGTACTCAGAATCTTGTCATGGGATCTTTTGGCATCTGTGCCAAATGGGTGCTCATTAAAGAGGCATCCTAAACACCGCAAAGTTGAACTGAAGTGGAGATCACCACTATGTGATCAATGAGCTTTTTAAATTTGTATCTAGGACTGTCAGGCTGCCCTTGGACATCCCAGAATACTCATGGATAGATTGTTCTACAGCTTTCCCGACTGTTTAGTCACATATTTATCTTTTCGTTCTTCTTGTGACTCCTGTGTTCACTTACTTACCCCATGTGTAGTTCTGACCCACAGTTTAAGAAGATGCTTTCTAGATGAGGAAAACTCCATGTGGATTGACAGCAAGAAACAACATAATTAAATTTTGCCTGTAGAAACCAAAGTAATTAATCCCATGTGTATAAAAGGTAGACTCATAGGGGCAGCTTCCTGAGTGACAGGGTTCAGTTATTGGTGAAAGATGAGACATGGGCCCACTGATGACATAGTTGTAAGGTTGTGCTGTGTTCTGTCCACATGTGCACCTTGATTTTTCCTAATAGAGTACTTTGAACCACAAAGACTGCTCTTCTACTCCACTGTTACTTTATCATTTGTCTTAAAAGGTAACACGCATTTTTTATTCTTCATTATGTATGTCCCTGTTAATATAACAGTTATTTAAAAACTCTTTACTTTTTGTGACCTTCAAAATATGTGAGTAAATTTCGTGGTATTGGCAATCCAGTTTTCTTTTGAGCTTCCTCTTACACAGCCCTGTATCTGTAATAACAAGCCTGTCTGGGTCTGAGAACAATATGGCTTTTGAGTTATAAAAAGAGACAGATAGTAAATAGTAAGGATACAGAAAGCGTCCCAAGTCCTTGCGGATATTTTAGAAATTATGCACTGTTAAATAGTGTCAAGAATGTTAATGTGGTGAGATCTCCTATTGTGAGCACTCTGCAATGTTTGCTTTGCTCCCAAGTAAGGGAAATGCAGTGGATACAGATACAAAACATAGTTTTCATTTTACAGAGAGTACAAGATATTTTATCCTTAAGCCAAATATGAAAGATAAAGGTCTGGGAAGTTTCTCCAAAATACCATGCTCCACTGGAAGTGATTACATGGGATTTGTATTAAGTCGAACAGTAAGAGTAATAAAAGTATTTACCAAACATATTGGTGGGGATACAGGCTAGGTAGGGTGCAGGGAAGCAGCCAGCACTCTGTTATAAACCTCTGATTCTGCTGGTAGTCTTATCCTTTGGATTGATGAAAAAGCTGGTGATCTTCAGAGAATATATTGTAAGGTTTTACTATTCACAAAGATGGTTAAATCTCCAAGATCAATGAATGGCAGGACTGAACGTCCCCAGAGGATTCAGTCATGTGGTTTTGTAGAATGCGTAATACAGGTGTGCTTTTCTCTTTTTATTTCTTTACTTTTTCTTCCTGGGAACTTCAGTTCACGAGGATCTGGACTATTTGATTTTTTTGTTTGTTTGTTTGACAGCTGTCAGATCTGTTCCTTGTGTCTGGTTACCTTAAGTCAGAAATTATCAAACAGCACCCTTTATTAATTGAACATTTAGTCTGCAATAGTGACATCTCCAGGGTGTTGAATACTTCACCAATGCCTTGTGGAAAATAACTCCAAATTCAAGAAAAATTGCAACCCTGGCTGGTATGGAACCCTCACCTTTTGGTTCAGAAGATGATCTTACCCCCAGTCACAACTACTCACATTTGTACTGGTGCCTTAAACTGCCCTTCAGCAAAGGCATCTCCACAGCACTGACTGTACTCATCAGAAGATACTGACTGCTCCTCTCTAGACTTTGTCATAACTACTGGGTAAGGGAAGGGAAGACTATGTTTCCCAATGATTCAAAAAATGTATATAATTGTGAGAAAGGAGGCTGTATCTCTTTGAAATAATTGTCAGAAGTTTGTCACACCTCTTTTCTGATTATATGCAGCCATGAGGTTCTCTTTTAGACTTGGTCTAGGTTCTTCTCTCCTGTGTAATAATACACTCCTAATACCAGGGTTGCACAATTCCAGTACAGGATCCCCAAAGTTATTGCCTGGTCTTTACCATGATTAGAGATACTTAAAGTATAGGTATGATGACAGATGAAAATAACAGAACTCCATATTCCAGAAGGAGAACAACTGTTTCAGAAAGGAAGCAGGTAAAGAATTTTAGAACTTTCCAAGAGCTTAGGGGCCTGCTAGCTAAAGTATGGATCATTGATCGGCTTGCACTTGAGTTTATGCAGTGTGATAGACGTGGATCTGTTTGCATTCTTTTACATGTGAATATCCAGTTAGACCGGCAACATTTGTTGTAGATGCTTTCTTTTTTCTACTGTATATTTCTGGCTTATAAACTATTAAATGGTGTGTGGATTTATGTCTGGGTATTTGATTCTTTTTTATTGATTTACCTGTCTGTTTTTACACCAGTACCATGCAGTTTTCACTACTATTCTCTATAGTACAGCTTGAGATCAGGGATGGTGATGCCTACAGAAGTTCTTTTATTGTACAGGATTCTTTTAACTATCTTGACTCTTTTGTTTTTCCATAAGAAGTTGAGTTTTTCAGAAGACATCAGGTGTTGGCGAGGATGTGGAGAAAGAGGAACACTCCTCCACTGCTGGTGAGAATGCAAGCTGGTACAACCACTCTGGAAATCAGTATGGCGGTTCCTCAGAAAACTGGGCGTGATACTTCCGGAGGACCCAGCCATACCACTCCTGGGAATATACCCAGAAGATTCACCAGCATGCAATAAGGATACATGCTCCACTATGTTCATAGCAGCTTTATATATAATAGCCAGAAGCTGGAAAGAACCCAGATGTCCCTCAACAGAGGAATGGACACAAAAAATGTGGTATATATACACAATGGAGTACTATACAGCCATTAGAAACAATGAATTCATGAAATTCATAGAGAAATGGATGGAGCTGGAGAATGTCATACTAAGTGAGGTGACCCAGTCTCAAAAGAATACCCATGGTATACAATCACTGATAAGTGGATATTAGCCTAGATGCTTGGAACACCAAAGACACAAATCACATATCAAGTGATGTCTCACAAGAAGAAAGGAGTGGACACTGGTGCTAGAATGGACCAAAACATCATTGTGGCAGAGTACAAGAACAGTAAAATGGGAGGGGGTGGATGCGGGAGCAGGGGGAGGGAAAAGGACATGTGGGACCTTTGGGGTGGGGAACCAGAAAAAGGGAAATGAATTGTAAATATAGAATATATACAATAAAAAAAATCAAAAAAAAAAAAGAAGTTGAGTTTTTTTTTCTTACAAAGGCATAAGGAATTGTGGTGGAATTTTGATAGGAATGTCACTGAATTCTGATTCAGTGAACTGATTGCTTTTGGTCAGATGGCCATTCTTATTATGTTAATCCTACTGATCTATGAGCATGGGAGATCTTTCCATCTTCTGATATCTTTTATTTCTTTCTTCAAAGACTATAAGTTATTGTCATGTATTTTCACTAACTTGGAGTTATCCCAAGATATTCTATATTCTATGGCTATTGTGAAGGCGTTGTTTCCATGACTTCTTTCTAAGTCTGTTTGTTGTTTATATATAGAAGAGCTATGGATTATTATTATTTTTAGCTAATTTTGTATCTGTCTACTTAGCTGAAGGTGTTTATCAGCTGTAGGTGTTCCCTGATAGAATTTTTAGCATTGCTTATATGTACACCATATCATCTGGAAATACTAATACCTTGACCTCTTCCTTTCCAATTTGTATCCCTTGATCATTTTTAGTGTCTTACTGCTCTAGAACTTCAAGTACTATATTGAATAGATAGGGAGACAGTGTTCCTCATTTTAGTGCAATAACTTTGAGGTTTTTTTTTCCATTTATTTTTAGGTTGACTATAGCCTTGGTATAAATTGCCTCTATTGTGTTTAGGTATGTTCTTGTATCCCTGACCTCTCTAGTATTCTTTTTTTTTAATTTTCTATATTCTTTGTTTACATTCCAAAGGCTTTCCCCTTTCCCAGTTCCCCCTCACCATACGTCCCATAAGTCCTCTCCCCCCCAACTATTCCCCAATCATCCCCCCCCATTTCTCTGTTCTGGATCTACAAAACTGGATCCAATCTTTTCAGGCTCAGGATCCTCTCCTTTCTTCTTCTTGGGGATCATCTGAATTGCTAATTGTGCCTTGAGTATTTAGGGCTTCTGGGCTCATTAATATCCACTTATCAGTGATTGCATTTCATGTGTATTCTTTTGTGATTGGGTTAACTTGCTTAGTATGATATTTTCCAGATCTAACCATTTACCTACAAATTGCATGAATTCATTATTTTTAATTGCTGAGTAGTATTCCATTGTATAAATATACCACATTTTCTGTATCCATTCTTCCTTTGAGGGATATCTGGGCTCCTTCCAATTTCTGGCTATTATAAACAAGGCTGCTATAAACATAATGGAGCATGTGTCTTTATTGTATGCAGGGGAATCCTCTGGGTATATGCCCAGGAGTGGTATACCAGGGTCCTCTGGAAGTGACATGCCCAATTTTCTGAGGAACCGCCAAACTGATTTCCAGAGCAGTTTTACCATTTTGCAATCCCACCAACAGTGGAGGAGTGTTCCTCTTTCTCCACATCCTCGCCAGCACTTGTTGTCTCTTGAGTTTTTAATCTTAGCCATTCTGACTGGTGTGAGGTGGAATCTCAGGGTTGTTTTGATTTGCATTTCCCTGATGACTAATGATGTTGAACATCTCTTAAGGTGTTTCTCGGCCATCCGAATTTCTTCTGGTTAAAATTCTTTGTTTAGCTCTGTACCCCATTTTTTGTTATGCTGTAGGTATGTTGGATTTTGCCAAAGGCTTTCTCAGAATCTAATGAGATGTTCATGTGTTATTTTTTTCAGTGTACGTATATGGTGTATTATACTGAATGATTTTTTTTTTTTATTTTGAGCTATCTCTGCATCTGTGGCATGAAGCCTACTTGATACTGGTGGATGATGTTTTGATGTGTTTTTGTAATAGGTTTATTGAGTATTTTTTCATCAATGTTCACAAAGGAAATGGTTTTGTGATTCTCTTCCTTTGTTGATTCTGTGTAGATTGTGTATTCCGGTGACTGTGGCCTCATAAAATGCAATGTTCCTTCTGTTTCTATTTTCTGGAGTGGTTTGAGGACTATTGGCAATCATGCTACAATAAATAGTCCCAGAGAGGATAAATAACAAGGAGAGCTCAAAAGGAGATGCATGAATCTTTCTGGGGAGTGAAAACTAGAATAGATGTCATAGGTGGTCTTGGGGCAAGTGGGAATGGTAACAGGAGGAATCAGTTAGGGAGTTGGTAGATGGAGAGAGTATTGAGAGAAGTGACTGAAATGGGGGAGTCCATCAGGGGTGGAGTAGAACTAGAAACTCACAGGTGTCTGTGACAGTGACCCTAGCTAAGACTCTTGGTAATGGAAGATATGTAGCCCAAACCAACCACCTTCTGTAACTAATCAAGTCTTCTAGTACAGGGATCAGGACACCAACTCAGTCATAAAACTTTCAACCAACAATTTATCTTTCTTGCAAAGTGTGCTGGGGTAAATGTGGCACAGAAGTTCTGGTAGCAGCCAGCCAATGACTGGTCCAACTTAAGACCCATGCCAGTAAAGGGACACATGCTCAATACTGTGTGGATGATCAGGATCTGGAGACAGATAGCCAAGAGACCTAAGATAGAACCAAACATGACCACAAAAAATCAATGAAATGATTCCTTTTATTTGTATTTCAATAAAAGTAGGTTTTGTTTTCCTTTGTCACCCAAAGACAAGTGTTTCAAGTGACCAATATCTGCTCCAAACATACTTTTCTCCAATGACGTCATGTAATGGCAAAAAGCAATTTCCTAGCACACACTGACATTGTGATTTAACTAAAAAATATGAATTGTGCCTACAGGAATATGACATTACTCCATTCTCAGCCATTTCCTCGTCTTCCCTTTACTCCACACATTGGCTGATTCATGTTCCTCAGTCTATGATGAAATCCTTCCTGATAATGATCCTTGCCCTTCTCTCTTGAAACATCACTGTCTCTTCCTTTTTTTAATTTATTTTTTAATTTTCTATATTTTTTGTTTATATTCCAAATGCTTTTCCCTTTCTCGGTTCCCCTCTCACCATATGTCCCACAAGTCTTCTTCCCTCCGCCCATTCCACAATCACCCCCTCCCATTTCTCTGTCCTGGTACTCCCCTACAACATTGGATCAAGCCTTTTCAGGAACAGGGCCCTCTCCTTCCTTCTTCTTGGGAATCATTTGATATGCTAATTGTGTCTTGAGTATTCAGAGCTTCTGGGCTCATTAATATCCACTTATCAGTGATTGCTTTTCATGTGTATTCTTTTGTGATTGGGTTAACTCACTTAGGATATTTTCCAGTTCCAGCCATTTGCCAAAAAATTTCATAAATTCATTGTTTTTAAATTGCTGAGTAGTATTCCAATGTATAAATATACCACATTTTCTGTATCCATTCCTCCACTGAGGGACATCTGGGTTCTTTCCAGCTTCTGGCTATTATAAATAAGGCTGCTATGAAGATAGTGGAGCATGTTTCCTTGTTGCATGATGGGGAATCCTCTGGGTATATGCCCAGGAGTGGTATAACAGGATCCTCTGGAAGTGTCATGCCCAATTTTCTGAGGAACCGCCAGACTGATTTCCAGAGTGGTTGTGCCATCGTGCAATCCCACCAGCAGTGGAGGAGTATTCCTCTTTCTCCACATCCTTGCCAACACCTGCTGTCTCCTGAGGTTTTTTTTTTATCTTAGCCATTCTGACTGATATGAGGTGAAATCTCAGGGTTATTTTGATTTGCATTTCCCTAATGACTAATGATGCTGAACATTTCTTAAGGTTCTTCTCAGCCATTTGAAGTTGTTCAGGTGAAAATTCTTTGTTTAGCTCTGTACCCCATTTTTAATAGGGTTATTTGGCTCTCTGGGGTCTAATTTCTTGAGTTCTTTGTATATATTGGATATTAGCTCTCAGCTGGATGTAGGGTTTGTTTGTGGCTATTGTAAAGGGTATTTCCCTAGCTTCTTTCTCAGCCTGCTTATCCTTTGAGTATAGGAAGGGTACTGATTTGCTTGAGTTGATTTTATAACCAGCTACTTTGCTGAAGTTGTTTATCAGCTGTAGGAGTTCTCTGGTGGAGTTTTTTGGGTCGCTTAACTATACTATTATATCATCTGCAAAGATTGATAGTTTGACTTCTTTCTTTCCAATTTGTAGCCCTTTGACTTCCTTATGTTTTCAATTGCTGTAGCTAGAACTTCAAGTACTACATTGAAAAGATATGGAGAGAGAAGGCAGCCTTGTCTAGTCCCTGATGTAAGAGGGATTGCTTCAAATTTCTCTCCATTTGGTTTGATGTTGGTTACCAGTTTGCTGTATATTGCTTTTACTATGTTTAGGTATGGGCCTTGAATGAAATGATTCCTAATGATACTTTACTATACTTGTAGACCCGAGCCTAGTCATCAGAGAGGTTTATTCAGCATTTTTGGAAACAAATGTGGAGATCTAGAGTCAAGCATTAGAGGGAATTTGTGCAAGACTTGGAGGAAGGATTGTAGTAGCCAGAAAGGTTCAAGACGCTACAAAAATCCCAAAGAATGAACTAACAAGGGCTCATTGGGGATCACAGAGAGTAAACTGACAACTTAGGAACCTGTATGGGTCTAAATTGTTGTTGTATAGCTTGGGTTCCTAACAGTGAGAGTGGGGTGGGGGGGCTGTCTGACTCTTTTGCATACTTTTGGGAACATTTTCTTCCTACTGGGTAGTCTTATCCAGCCTTAATATCAGGGGATGTACCCAGTATTATTGCAACTTTATATGCCATGTTTGGTTGATATCCCTGGGAGTATTGACTTTTTCTGAGGGGAAATATAGGAAGGGTGGATCTGAGGGAAAGGGTATGTGATGGAGAGGGATTGGGAGGAAGTGAAGGAGGGGAAAATGTGTTGGGGATGTAATATATGAGATAACAGCAACAGCCTGCTAAGAGTTCTACAAAACTATCGAGAATTCAGATAGTCACTTAGGACAGCATCTAAGACCAAAAAGGATAGTGCAGGTATTTAGAAGGTGAGAAAAATGGAGAATTGGAGGTACTACAAAAGGCTTTGAAGAGCTAAGACTTTAGGAATCTCGTGTTCTGTCACTAAAATAGTTCAATAGAGTTTCTGAGGGCAAAAGTAAAGGGTTTCAACAGCCTACAAAGGCTGGGAACTTGTAGCTCACACCACTAGGCATTGGCCTTCTCAGCCTCTAACATGAAATCGTGGAATCATAAACTTTAAGATCCCAGGGTTTAGAAGCTCTGGGTTTGGAAACTCAGATTGTGAGCCTATGCAATGGAGGGCATTGCTGCTAAAGTAGTAGCCCATTGCTGGCAGCATCCTCCATCTAGAGAGAGGAAAAATATAGCCACTATGTACTACATAATATGGTACTATTCTCTCCTTAAGCAGAACATGTCAGTGGAAGATGAGAGGATGAATTTTAAAAAGGGATAACTAAAAACTATTAGGAATCTACTACAATCACTCAAGTAAGGGTTAAAGGTCAGTAGGCTTCTTCTCTACCATGAAAACTTGGAGGCAAAGGTCCTATCTGCCTGCATGCTTACATCTCAAAGGGATAGCACCCTGGACCTTGAGAAACACATTTCTGAGTTGTAAAACTGGCATGGAGCTTTTAAAAAGATTTATGTGTCAAAGGGGAAAAGAAAGGATTTACAATTGCAAGTTTTCTCAAGTCCTTGCTCTGAGAGAAAGGAGATGGATTCCTGGAGTTAGTAAGAGGACTATGAAGACGCAGTTTGGCTGGAGAACTGCTAAGGACATCCCAATTAGTCTTAGAAACTAAATTATCATGGTTATCTCTAACATTGCATGTATAAAGTAATAACAGAACAAGGAAAGTCTGGACACAAATATTATGAATATCAAGTAAATAGAAAACATTAGTGATTCCATGGAAATGAGCCAATCTATGTATGTCTTTTGATTTTAGAAGGTTATATGATTTTAGGGAATCCTGTTTGGGAAATGATCACAATGAGTGATCACCATGATGTCAAGTGAAATAGCCCAGGCAACAATAGCTTCGTAAATGATGTTGAGAGAGAATAATCTATACCAAGGATATATGTACCCATCTCTGACCTTACATAATGGAACATGGCCAGTGTAATCAGCTTGCTACCAATTGGTTGGCAGATGGTATTGTATAATCAATCAGCTCACTGTTCCATTGTCTCCACACTAGGGGTTCTATGGAATCTCAAAAGCAGTAATGGCTGTCAGATTTAGAAGAGACCCTCCTCAGACTGAATGTGTGCATAGCCTCTGTGTGCTCACGAGACTCACAAAAGGTGGCTGGAAACACAGAGTGCTTGGTGTAGATGTACTTCCCCCACCAGATTGTCAGTATCCTCTTTCGTAAACATTAATATGACTTCAAAGTAACTTCTGTGTGCATGCCTATTGTAAGAGACCCATATACATTTTTTTTAATTTATTTTTATTGGATATTCTATTTATTTACATTTCAAATGTTATCCCCTTTCCTAGTTTCCCATATGCAACTCCCTTATCCCATCACCCTTCCCCTGCTTTTATGAGGGTACTCCCCCAGCCACACACTCCCACCTCACTGCCCTGGCATTCCACTACACTGGGGTGTTGAGCCTTTAGAGGAACAAAGGCCTTTCCTCTCATTGATGTCAGATAAGGCCATCCTCTGCAACATATGCATCTGGAGCTGTGGGTCCCTCCAGGTGTACTCTTTGGTTGGTGGTTTAGTCTTTGGGAGCTCTGGGGGGGTCTGGTTGGTTATTATTGCTGTTCTTCCTATGGGGATTCAAATCCCTTCAGCTCCTTCAGTTCTTTCCCTATCTCCCATTCTTCAGTTGAGGAACATCTAAGTTGATTCTAATTTTGGGGTATTGCTAATAAAGCTGCTATGAACATTGTTGAGCAAGTCTGCCCATGATATAGTGGGACATTTTTGACTATATGCCCAGGAATGGTATTGCTTGGTCTTGAGGTAGAACTACTCTCAATTTTCTGTGAATCCACCAAATTGATTCCCAGAGTGATTGCACTACCACACACAATGTAGGTGTGTTCCCCTTGTTCCACATCCTCACCAACATGTGCTGTCCTTTGAGTTTTTGATCTTAGCCATTCTGATGGGTGAGTGGTAGAATCTCAGAGTTGTTTTTGGTTGGGGGTGAGTTTTTAAATGTTTGGATTGACTTTATCCAAATCACAGCCATCATCCTCTCTGTCCAGTCTCACCCTTAAAATTAACCCTTCCCATTGCCCCCTCCCTGTCTCCTCAGTGAAGGACAGCCTCCCTTTGTTACCATGCCACCATGGGGCATCTAGTCCCAGCAAGTCTAGGCATATCCCCTCCCCAAGTAGTTCAACGAACCTAACATATCTACAGAACATTTCACCCAAATACAAAATAATACAGCTTTCTTTCAGCACCTCATGGAACCCTTTCTAAAATTGACCATATAGTCAGTTATAAAGTAAGCCTTAACAGACAAAAGAAAATGAAATAACACTTTGTATCTTATTAGACCACCATAGATTAAAGCTGAACTTTAACAAAAACATAAACACCAGAAAGCCTATACTCATGGAAACCAACAATTCTCTACTCAATAATCTCTGGGTCTAAGTACAAATAGAGAAATTAAAGGCTTTCTGGAATTCAATGAAAATAAAGGGACAACATACCTAAATTTATGTGGCACGAAGAAAGCAATGATAAGAAGAAAGTGGATATCACTAAGTGGCTCCATAAAGAAATTAGAAAGTTCTTAGATCACCAATTTAAAAGTAAATCTGAAAGATCTAGAAAAAAAAGCAAATGCATCTAAGAGGTGTAGAAGGCAGGAAAAAATAAAAATCAGGGCTAAAATCAATCAATTATAAACAAAGAAACAATACAAAGAATCAGTGAAACCAAGTTCTGTTTTTTATTTTTTTGAGAAAATCAACAAGATAGACAAACTAAAAGACGAAGTGACAGTATTCAGATAAACAAAATCAGAAATGAAAAGGGAGAGAAAACAACAGACAATGAGGACATTCAAAGAATCATTAGGTCTTACTTCAGAAGCCTGTACTCCACAAAAATTGGAAAATCTCGATGAAATGGATGATTCTTTTAGACAGATACAACTTACTAAAGTCAAATCAAGATCAGATTCATATTGATTTCCATTTTTTCCCGATGACTAAGGGCATTGATCATTTCATAAGTGTTTCTTAGCCATAAGAGATTCCTTTGTTGAGAATTCTTTGTTTAGTTCTGTGCCCTATTGGTCTATTTGGGTTGTTAGTGCCTAATTTCTTGAGTCCTTTATGCATTTGGATATTATCCCTCTGTTAGATGCAGGGTTGGTGAAGATCTTTTCCTGAAAGGAGTAAATTGGCCTGAGCCAGGCTGACTCTATGACAGGCTGCAAGCTGGCAGTTCAGGAGATTAGGTCTGAGTTTCTACTTCCCAGAACTGTGCAAGTCAGTTACTGGAACAACCACAGGCTTATATAAAAGGGACCTCCTCCCCAGCTTGCAAAAGGACAATAAACCAAGCTTGTGGCAAAGAGGTCCTTGGCATGATGCAAGAATAGTTAGACAAGTATTCTTGAAACAAGACCCTAACCAATCCTAGCATCACTCAGAACCCTAGAGTTGGAACCCACCAATCAACATATAGATCACCTACCTATCCATGATGTTCCTCTTTTTGGCTTTAAAACTGAATCTGCAAATAGAGTCTGTGTCCTTCCATCGTGATGGAACTGGGCCCCTCCATTCAGGAATTTATACAAGTGCTCTTTGATTTTGCACACTGTTTGAGTCTGGGGAATAATTCTTCAGCACCTAACAATTTCTTGTCATGGCTTTTAACCACTTGTTTTCTAATTGGGGCATCTAGCCAAGCCATCATTGATGCCCATTTCTTCATAGATGCCCATTTCTTCATTGATGTCATTTCTTCATAGAGAGTAGGCCTTTGCACACACTGCCTGAACTTGCTTCTTTTATTGCCATCATTCACAGTCATGTTTGAGTGTGAATCTGTGTTGTTAAATTCATCCATTTGATATTTTCCCTCTATGATAACAGTTTTATGGGACTCTTTATGCTTGAGTTTGCTTTAGTTCGCATTTTACAAAGTATCTAACATATCTCTGTTTATCAGTTACCATCTTCAAGATAATTGACCAATGTAATTCTTGGTAGAATGTCACAAGTTGGCAGGGGGTCTCTGGGATTGGGTCAGAAGGTAGGCCAATTGTCTCATTTCTAAATCAAAACATCTTCCTGCCCCTGCCAGATAAAATAAAATTATGGTTTATTTTATTGCAAATTGCTAATGGGAAACATGTGTAACATACAGTGTGACAGGGTGTGTCACTGCTCAGTGATCCATCTCTGGAGCATCAGCAACTGTTAGATTCATCATCTGGTTCCTGGCCACAGTCATCCCATTTCAAGACAACTGTGATTCTAGTTGGTATCTGACTGGTTTTATACAATGATTTGAGGTCAACCATAACCTCTGACACTGACCCCACAGTTTGTTATTACTTTTCACCCACAGTTTTGGTAGATAGGCAAGTTGAAGGTAATCTAATTAATTACTATTTTTAGTGTGTATGTGTCTCCATGGGTCAAAATTCCAAATTAAGCATTGTGTTGATTTTTAAAAATGGTTCTCTTACCTATGCAGTCAACATCTATTGGAAATTCTCTCTCTCTCTCTCTCTCTCTCTCTCTCTCTCTCTCTCTCTCTCTCTCTCTCTCTCTCTCTGTGTGTGTGTGTGTGTGTGTGTGTTATGTCTTTCTGTCTCTGTGTCTGTCTGTCTGTCTTATTTACTGAATTCATTATCGTATGTATAAAAACTCCTTTTATAACATCCAAACATCTGATTGACATCTTGGACTTCCAGACAAATGACAATTCATCAAGTCTAATAATGCCTCCCAAATATGAGTTCTTATCTTAGTTTGTACTTCATATTCATTATAGTAACTCAGCTGCAGTGTACTTTGGGAAGGGCCCCAAGGAATATAACCATAAACTTGTGCCAAGCAGAACTTGATTAATTTTAATCGAGAAGATCTCTGCTCTCTGCATTGCTTTAACTTTAGAAAAGCTGTTGGCATTGTGATAGCTTAAGTTTTAACTACCAGACTTAGGGATATTTTTCCTGCTATGTTGTTTAAAGAGTCTCTTTACAGATTTCCTATCTGATTTGGTCCTAGGAACATTGAGAAGAATTGGTATTTGCTGGGATCTCTGAGGGTCAGCATAGTCTGGGCCCCATGTTCTAACCCTTATTGTGTACTTGGTCTTCTTGTCTTTGGCAGTTTTAAGTCCTGTCATTTGATTTCTGCTATTCTGGCAACTTGATTGTTCTTACATTTGAGGTCACTAGTCAGTCTACGTTGCCATAGTCTCCACTGTCAAAATCTGTTCAACTAAGAGCTAAAGGAAAAAGACTCTGATGGTTTGAATAAAAGTGGCCCATACGGAGCGGTTCTATTAGGAGGCATGGCCTTGTTGGCGTAGGTGTGTCTCACTTTCTACCTCCTGACTGAGGATCCGAATATAGTCCTCTCAGCTCCTTCTCCAGCACCATGTCCGCTTCACACTGACATGCTTCCTGCCATAATGACATGATAATGGACCAAACCTCTGAAACTGTAAGCCAGCCCCTTCTAAGGGTTGGAATGGTCATAGGTATTTCTTCACAGCAACAGAATTCCAATTAGGACAAGAAACTTTCCAAAATAAGGGTGCTACTGCTTGCACTATACCCCACAGGTAACCAAGTATGTGCAGTTTATTTGATCCATCCTTTTAGTTGCTTTGTCCTTGCTGAGAAGCGACAGCAATAAGCCTACTCATTTTGGCCAGTATTCTGTCATGGAAACTAACACAACCCAGCCAGTCTCTGGGGAGTATAAACAGTTTCCTCAGGGATTGAGCTGTGTAACCAGCATCTGGTTGAGTTCTCTTTCATAGCAGTTTCCCTCAGTGAGGTCAAAGAGTTTTCTAACAGCAGGAGTCTGGTTTTCTCAGATATAGGAAAGAAAGCCAGTTCTGCAGGTCAGTGGGCCTTATGCTCCTTGGGGATTTGAGATGTTCATTTTTATGAGCCTAACCAGATGTGTTCCTTCAGCCTTAGCAGTGATTTGCTTGCTAGTGAAGGTTCTAGAGCTCATTGTGAAATATGGAGAAAATGTGGATTCAAAGGATGGCTTCAAACGTCCATAATCTACTTATCTACAAATAGTATTTGATTTTTTTTTAAAAAATATGTACTTGTCCACAAAATAAACATATTGTTATTTTGTACATGTTTAGTTTATTTTGAAGGCAAGGCTCTTGCTTGTTTTTATATGCATTCTAATTTAGGCTCAGAATATATGTAGATATTGAGGTGGCCATATGAGTATCCATGTACCTACTTCAGCGGAACTGTGATGCCAAACATTGTGGTGCTCTTTCTGGTGGATGAATATGCTCACTACTCTGTGCTGTGTGCAACTACAAGAGGAGACAAACTTTATACACAAATCCCATGTTCCAGGATCTGTCTCCTGTGGCTACTTCTGGCACCAATTCTGTATCTATCCCAGCAAACAGGCTAATAAGTAGGGGTATGAAAATTCATTATAGGAAAATTTAAATGGCAAAATCTAATTTAAATAAAGCCAGAAACTCTACATGATATAAACTTTGCAAAAATCCAAGCACTTCAAAATCAGGATTCATTACATTCTATGGATTGATATTTGGTCTTTGTTAAGGAGTATCAGTGATACACCTCATTTTTTCCAGGTTCTGATGATGGATACTAACACAACCCTGCAATTCTTTGGGGTATTTAAACAGTTTCCTTAGGGATTAACATCTGGTCAGTACTTGTTTTAGATTAATGGACAAATGAAGGTTATCAGTCATATTTTTCAGAAAAGCAACTGTGAACATAATGGATATAAAGAACATTGGGTGATAAAAAAACAAACAAACAAACAAACAAACACATACCAATAGGTGATAGTAATGAAAATTTTTAGAGCCTGAGGCCAGAGGTTGTAGGTGAGATCCCCTACATGTGTGAGATCATTCACATGAGTGATACCTTCCACAGGAGTGTGATCTCCCACATGTGTGAGCTACTCCACATGGGAAGAAATACTGACCCAGAGGTTGATAGGTGGATTTTGCTTATGAGAGTAGCCAGGTGAGTGTTCAGAAACACTTGTTATAGAGTTTTAGTGTTTTGTTTTCTTTTTTGGAAGTCATTAGGGTGACTACTCTGGAACCAACATGCTGCTGCTAATACCACAGAGAGCCCTCAGGAATCTGAATGGGGGGAGTCTCTATGATGACCTTGTAGAAATTCATTACTACCCTGCACTGATAAGGCTTAACAAAGCAAGGTGGTTAGCAGAGAGATATTTATTAAATCAGATTGTGTTTCCTAAATCAAGAAAAAGAAAGTTGAGATAGGAGATGAGATTAGCAGTTTGCTATTGGCATAGATAAGACAACATACACAGACTGGTATTGGATTCCAGATATTGGAGATTTTAATATACATGTAGCAGCTATCCACACAAGTATGTTTGTAATCTCAAGGAGAGGGGCACTGAGCTAAAGCAAGAACCATTATGTAAGGGTGGGTAATGAAGTTCAGAAGTGTCCCCCCCCCCCAGTGTCTAGAGCAGAGTGGAAAATTGCATAGAAACCAAGAATAGAAGTTCAGGAAAATCAGGTTGCCCAGCAGAAACAAATTCAGCAGGAGCTAATTCAGACAATGCCCTAAGCTATTTCAGAGCTGTCTGGAATGACATGAATCTATTTCAAAGCTGTCTGGAATAGTTGAATCCAAGTTTTCTCCAGAGATGAATGATAATTGAAAATAAATGCTGAAGATGGAAGGAGAGATATGATGGAAGTTAGCTGGGGTTGTGGTAAAATGGCAGCTGTGTTGTCAGATGGCATATCTATCCTTTACTTAGGAATAGTGTGATGGGTTTTGACCAGATGTCCTGGTGTTCAACCTATGTTCTCTTAAATAGTAGGTACCTGAAGGAGGCCAATAATCCATTCATTTATTCATTTATACTACCTGTCTTGTCTTGCAGACATTTTAGATTTCTCATAATTTGGAATGAATATTTTGAATAAATGAGCCAGTTGATTTGTTAGTCTTTCTTTTTCCAAAAGCAATTTCTAGCACATTGTCTGTAATGAGATTGGATTGAAGAAACCTTTGGAAAATTAACTTCTGTTCCTTCATTTAATGTTAGTAGATAGTTTCAAGGTCAAAGCTGTGAGCCACAGTGTCATCTTTAAACAATAAAGGCATTCCTTAGGAATTGAGCTGGTGATGACCCTGTTTTCATTTTCACCCTGGAAGTTTTTGCTCTGTGTAATCAACCAAACAAGCTTCAATTGTAGCTTGTTCCATTGGGCTGCGAAGTCATCGGTATCTGTGTAATTGACTTCCCCACACTTCCACTGTCTCCGCGCTTATGTCTTCTTGCAGTGCTGAAATGCTACAATCAATAAAAACACAGTGTGATCTGGGTAAATTAGTTTGAGCTCTTTATATGCTAAGGGATATCAAAATATCAAAAGTTGAAGTCTTAACTCTGAGGCTCTTCCTCCAAAGGCTGTATATTCTGCCCTGTCATATTGCACAGGAAACCAAGCAAAAGAGCATGGAGCTGCAGTAAGGGGAGCTGGATGGTTTCTGTCATGATTGTTATAGATGTGGGAGGATTGACCATGCTTCTTTCCAATCAGTGAATTACAATGTCTCTGAGATCCAACTTGCCCATTTTTACCCTTCATTCTTCATCCTGAACAGAGGGAGGGTAGTGGGAAGGATTTCTAAAGAGAGGCAAATGTGGGCACTGTATCAGGATGCTCCACAAGTGTATATGCTTAGCCTAGGGAGTGGCATTATTGGGAGGTGTGGCCTTGCTGGAGTAGGTGTGGCTTTGATGGAGTAGGTGTGTCATTGTGGGTATGGGCTTTAATACCCTAATTTTAGCTACCTAAAGGCCAGTCTTTTAGCAGCCTTCAGATGAAGATCAAGAACTCTCAGCTCTGCCTGCACCATGCCTGTCTGTACCCTGCTCTGTTCTTACATTGATAATAATGGACTAAACCTCTTAACTTGTAAGCCAGCCACAATAAAATATCCTTATAAGAGTTGCTTTGATCATGGTGTCTGTTCACAGCAGTGACACCCTAACTGAGACACCAAGTGTGGGTGTTGTATCAGGATCTTCTTCTTATTCTGAGTGGATATCTGACTCAGGGGTAATCTCTCTGGGACCATAACTGCCATTATTCTCAAATGAATTACCATTTAACAGATGGATGGGAAATTCACACTGAGTGTCCACCATACATTGCACTTCATGAGCATTTTACATGTGACTACTAGTTTTGCTAAGGATAGTATTGATAATGAGGGTGATAGTATAGTTCTTAAATCAGTGTCTTGTATGGACTTACCTTGTTTTCTACTCTCTAGAAAAGATAGTGGCTTAATTCCTGAAATAAAGTAAAATGATAGAAATAAAATGAAATGTCTAGAATTAGTTATTCTTGACTACATTGTTTGTGTTGTACCTCTAAGATTGCTGTTTCTACTGTTAACTCTGCCTGTTGAAAATACCCTTAAATTTATTCCTGCTTTATCAAATGCTAACCTCTCATTAAGGCATCTTTTGTGGAAAACACTTCTGTTCTACAAAATAGTAATTTTCTCCTTCATTCACACATGATTTGTTATTTAGACATTTCTGACACTATTAATCTGTAAGCTTTAGAATGATTGGCTATGCCATTTTTCTCTGTACATTGTGACTGTCAAATAATAAAGATGCCACAGGGTTGATAGAGCAACTTGAATTTCTCTCTAGGCGAAGAAGATATAGCTGCCTCATTGGATGCTTGCTACTGCTCTAAGCATGCAGGGTTTGGAGGGTGGTGGCTGATGGCACCCTCTACTCAGTTGCCACTGAGATTCATGGTCAAGTTGGATAGAGAGCAAATGAGAACAAGGCAGAGGGAAGGAGATGAATATGCCCAAATCTAGGTAGATTCTGTCTGAAGTTTGACACTCTAAACCATTTTTCCTTAGCTATTTTTAATCCTACTTTCTCAGTTACGGAAAAAATACTTATTTTATTTATTAGATTCCAGTAATAGAAGAAAAGAGATTAAACCTGAAGCAGGTTGTTCAAATCCTTGCATCTAAGACAAGATTCTATCCACCTTATTGCTTTAGAAATGTCTAGATACAATTTATTACTCAAAGGATAGATTTGCATCTATCATATAGAGAGCATATTCAAAAGCTGTGCAGTATTTTATCAATATAGGTCACTTGGTAATTGAATAATGACCGCATGTGCCAATGAAGTCTGTGCTGATAGCAAATGCGGTATTCACAGACATAAAAATATCAGTGAGTGGAGATTCATTAATCTCTCAATAATGCCAGCCACAGAACTAGATGTGAGTGAGATTAAGGTACCAACCTTGTGATAGGGTTCTTTTAACTTCTAAGTTCTGGGTTTTCAAATGACACTAAATCGATTTTAGCCTGCCAGCTGTTTGGTAGCTCTGTGAAATGAATTGGGTGACGAGGCTGAGCTCCTACTGGTAATGTCTTCAAAGGAATAAAAGTGTCTAGTAGATCTGATTTGTGACTTCATTTTGCAGGTTAGTATACCAATTTTTGAGGGGCAAGCCCCCAAGAGCATAGGGGAAGTGAATGTCATGTTATGAACTTACTTTGGCCTGAGGCTTTTCTTCTCCTAATAAAATACTAGAATTGAACTGTGGAATGCATTAACTATTAATATATTAATGTGCTTTTGTACTCCAAAGCAGATTAACAATACACACACACACACACACACACACACACACACACACACACCTTGGGTCTTTCTCTAGGGTTATGCTCTCTATTATTATGCCCTAGGAATCCTGGGATAATTCTGTTCACACCTTGTTTACACCTCTGTTTCCCCTCTGTTACCAGAATATTCCTTAGGTTCAAGTATTCTTTTCTAATCCTGTGGTAGTATCAAACTTTAGCCAGGCAGTGAGTTTTCCTCTCTAATCCATCCTAATTAAAACAATGATTATCCTTTCCAGAAATTATTTTAATTATATTGTTTCTTGTCCAGGAAGCCATTGTAGATCCTAATTAGCTTGAAAATCAGAGGGATCTGCTGAAGGCCCTTAGTGCCCTCTGATCACAGTGCTGCCTTCATTCCTAGGCACACATCTAAACAAGGAATATCTCTCTCTCTCTCTCTCTCTCTCTCTCTCTCTCTCTCTCTCTCTCTCTTCTCTCTCTCTCTCTCTCTCTCTCTCTCTCTCTCTCTCTCTGGATTGTTTCTTTCAGACTTGAGTGTATTCACAAGGGTCTGAAAAGATGTCTCAGGAGTTAAGGGTGCTTACTATACTATCTAAGCACCAAGTTCAATTCATAGCACCCAGTTGGGCTCACTCCCAAATGCCTACACCTCCTGGTCTGAGTATTCAACACTGCTTTGTAGCCCCCACCCCCACACCACACACACATTACATATATACATACACATGAACTACTCCCTTCATACCCACATACACACCACAAACACACACAACACACATATACTACAAGAATATATGTTAAAATCTATTCATACACTACTCATATGAGCCCTTCTATCTTTAGAATTCTTCCTCCGATATCAAAACATCTCTCTTACTTTCTCTGATGATGACCTTCTCCAGATTCTTCCCGTTAGAGCTTCATTAAAACAAAAAAACAAAAAACCTTAACATCAATAAGGCTGAACACATACACAAATGCACAGGCACAGGCATACATCTGAACATTGAACACTTACTAGACTCTTTATACTCATTTTACTTACAATTTAATTGAGGAAGACAAAATAACATTAGACTAGTATTAGACTACTATTAGATTACTGTGAACAGTAATTTCTGGAAAAAAAGCTGGAAATATAAGGCTGATTGGTGGATTAGAACTTCAGTAATGTGAAGAGGTTGGAATGTTGCAAGTCCAGAGTCAAATTATCTTGAGCTACTTTTTTAGTACTGTTAATAGCCATGCATTACCCACATAGTGTCGTGACATCATTTTGACTATATGGTAAGTCATTCAGAATGTACAAACACCCAGCTATCACTGGCTAACTACACAGTCAAGCGGCCTCTGCAGCTAGAGAAAAGGGTTTCCTGCCTTTATGTTCCCCACCAACCTGACATTTCCACCAGTGTCTTTGTAAAAGTGTCTTAATGTATGACTTTCATTGTTCTGCTACTTTATAAACTTCATTACAATCTTTCCATGCTGGAGCATAGAATTCTTCATAAACCAACTTGGTGTTCTTGGTTTAGGGTCACTCATCTTTGGCTACAGAATAAACTTGTCTATTATCCCCTGTGAAGTGAGGGGTGTGTTTTGCCTGGGGATTCTATCTGCTTACTTGTTTATGCTGTTAGTCACCAACGTCTGAGATACAGGTTAGCTCCCACGAGTGCTCCCTGTTGGAGTCTCTTCGTCTCTGTGACATTTAATCATTGAACACTCATCTCACAGGCAGAGCCCAGGAGGGAGGATAATGCAGACTAGTTAGCCCGTGCCAGCCTCTTGTCTCTACACTGGAATCTTGATTTTTTTGTCTATCCTGCTGCTTCAATTTGAGAAGAATTTGGTTTTTCTTTTTAGAAATTTTGTGATTGGTCTTCAAATTTTCATCTGTTTTCCTCACAAATTTCAGAAAGTCAAAAAGCAAACGTCTACAATATTTTGAAGTTGATATTTTACTCATCTACCAGTGATAAGAAGGAAGATCACCCTCACCTGATCACATCTTTATGCACCAGAGAATGGCTTATCCAACATAAGTCACAAAACAATAGTATTTGTTTTACTATCATTTAATGCTTTGAAAATACACACTACCTACATTTTGTAGCTCCCATAAACAGTAAAAATAAGATTTAGAGGGAATTAAAATAAATGATTTTTTTCCGGTTTGGGGAAATCAGAAAATACTTCTTTTAGAAAACAGTTTCAATCTCAGTGGATGGTAGCTCTGGCTGGGTGAAAGGGTGAGGAGGATGAGTGATGTCAGTTTGCAGTAAAGGACCACATGCGCAAAGTCTAAAGGGTTTGGGGCTTGGGAGCTTGCAGGAGCTGCAGAGAATCCCAGGTTGGTGGGAAGCTGTGTGGGATGAAATGAGGGAGGTGTGTGTGTGGGGAACATGCTCACAGCAGTTATGGATAGTATCGGAAACTCCCTTCCCCTCTTCTTGTCCTCTCATGGTTCTAAGTCTGATCTCTTTGTACTCTTAACAGTAGCTGAGGGGCTCTAGCAGGCTGGGCGGGTAGACTTGGTGCCAACAGGTCATGTCCTTTCCTTTCCCCTCTCTCTGGCACACTGTACATTACATTCCAAAAGCCACCAAGGTCTATTCCCTTATTTGGTCACTTTCTTCCTCTTTTAAAAAGATTTATTCGGATTTACCAGAAGAAGGCATCTGATTCCGATACAGGTAGTTCTGAGCCACTGTGTGGTTGCTGGGAATGGAACTCAGGACCTCTGGAAGAGCAGGAAGTGCTCTTAACTGCTGAGCCATCTCTCTTATGCCTGACTCATTCCTAGGTCCTGACTCATCAAGGTCCAGCTATCAAAACATCAAAGTCCAGCAACCAAAACTCCCGTCCAGATTTGGCTATTCTAATTAAAATACCCAGTCAGAATTTACCAACCCATGCCCTCCTTTCCCTCCTCTTAAAATTAACACTTGCAAAGCAATTTGCTGTGCTTTCTGCCCAATTCAGATTCAGCTACATTGTGTCTTTGCTTTGCTTATTAAAGGATCTCGATGTGTTTGGAAACTGGTGTTTGGGTGTGGTCTGTACCTAATCTGGAGTCCAGAGCGGAGCCCCTACAGGATGCTGATCCTGTCCCTTCAGTAGCCATTTTGAGGTAATTAATCCAACTTTAATTGGGGAAAAGGAGGCTTATTGTATAATACCACTATGCCTATGCTGAGGGTGTGGCTCAGTGGAGGAAGAAGAGTACTTGGCACAGAAGGAAGAGGAACTGAGTTCAAATTTCCAGCACCAATATAAAAGCATGTCATGGCCAAGGGTACAGTGGGGGCAGAAATAGGTGGATCCCAGGAGTTCTCTGTCTAGTAAGCCTAGCATAAACCGTAAGCTTTAGGTTTAGCAAGAGACCCCGGAGAAGGCCGTTGAGGAAGACACTCCTCCTCTGGCATCCACATGTGTACTGATGGGTTTGTGTGCCTCTACACACACACACACACACACACACACACACACACACACACACTACATATATGCAGTATATTTTGTGTACTCGTACACTAAGAGTAGATATTCTCCATCAATAGGACAGATTTTAAAGTAATATAATATGGCTTTCATGTACTTAAATGAATTGCATCCATGCTCGGTCCAGGAAAACTGAGATGTAATCTTTGTCTTTTTCTCAATAGCCATTTAGTGGTGTGAGCTGAGGAGTAGCTGTTGCAGAATCAGGAAGCAGTAACAGTAAGATACAACAGAGAATCACCCACCTGTCTACTTAGAACTTTCTCTCAAGTTTTTGTCTTTTCGGTGCTTAATTCAAGCTAACACGTTTCATTCTGAGCATAAAAGGGGTTGGTTGTACAGAAGGAAATGCTATGCAAAGCAAATAGTTGAAGAGTTCATACTCCTGTCCCCCTTCCCAGCTCTCTCTCCTTGTTCCCATGTGTGTAAAGGCAGTTGCCCTGATGAACTAGGTAAATCTTTCCATCAGGTGGCCGGCCATTCTCTCTTAGACACTAGCACAGGTTTCCAGACACCCCCTAGATGCTTCTACTTACTTTCACTTAAAAGGAAAAAACAAACACATTACCTGGCTGCTTCTCTACTCCTCATGAATTACAGAGTGCTCGAACCTGCCGCTTGCAGCTGTGATTAATGCTGGGCTGAACTGCTCTGCTCCCCAACTCTGCAGCCGGCAGATGGGAGTGCGGAAGGTATGACCTAGCTACATTGTTATTTACGTTCAAAGAAAATGGTGTGACCGGCTGTGGCTTTCTCATTTGATTCAAATACCCTAAAGACAAAGGAGAGTTCTGGAAAATTTATCTTTGCTTCCTCTTTAGTCTCTTCTGCCCTCTAAATTTTTAAACCAATGCACTTGGGATCTGAGCTCCAGTCTGAGGGTGATCTTGAGGTCTGAAACTTCAGTCTAAAGGGACCATAATTGTGACTTAGCAAATCAAAGCTTTTAGAGAGGCAATTAGCATAGTACCTTGTATTTGAGAAGAATGTTCACTGGAATTGTCACTTTTTAAGCCTGTGTACTGTACAGTAGGTATGTGTATTAATCATTCGTCCACCAGATTTTAAACTACCCACTTGTAAGTTATGCAGCTTCTAGTTTTATTTTTCACATTCTGTGGTGTTGCCATCAGCTTGGATATAAAGGCTGTTCCTCATTGGTTAACTCTGGTCTTAAGAGTTCTCCAAAGCCACTAAACTGAGAGTGAATACACACAGAAGAAGGTTTGTTAAACTGGCTTACAGGCTATTACCAGACTCTTCCATTAACAGCTGTCTCAGTTGAGAGATCGAGAGCCCTGAAGTTCCCTTGCTAAATCCAAGAAAGAGGCTCATTGGGCTATTCATCTTTTAATGCCCAACTTAGTACATTCACAAATCATTATTGTGCTAAATGGTTTACATTTTAAGTGATAAAGTATTTCAAGTTATTTATAAAGATGTTTAATTTATATTCAAAATTACAAAACCAATTATTTACAACTTTTTTTAACTATTTTCCTGTGGCTCACAAACATCCCCTTAGTAAAATCTTAGCTCAGCTAATTACCAAAAATTACCTTTTCATGCTCACTGTTTCTCTACTCATCTGTTTCAGATTGTGTCAACAGGACTTGGGAAGCTAAAAATCTCCTCCAGCTGGTGTCTCCCAGCGGCAGGTGTTTCCAGTAGAGATGCAGCTTCCCCAGGATCTGGCTGCACCTGCTTCCCTGGGAAGAGCCAGGCTTCCCCTCTGACTGCAGGTCTGCTTCTCTCTTACCTTAGCTTGTAGCAAAGGCTTCTTCTCCCAGATGTTTCAGTCCCAGAGTCCACTGAAATGAATTGCAAATGGATGTTTTATTCTTACTTTTAACTGTCAATCGGACACAACCAAAACAACAACAACAACAACAACAAAAAAAAACCTAGCAAAAGATTCTTGTGGGTATGTCTGGGGAGGAGTGGTTGGGTTGACTGGTAATTGTTTGGAAAAAAGGCATAAATGTGGACAGCACCTTCTAGAAGCTTCCCAGAAAATGTTCTCCTTGCTTGGACTTCATTCTTGCTGGTCTGTTCATCTATTCTGCGATTACTGCTGCAATTCCTTCTCTGATTTGAAAACTCAGTTCTTTGAGACTCCAACATGAACTAAATACTCCCAAAGAATCTTCCAGGCTTTCAGCGCCAGATTGGGACTGGAAGAGACACCATGTTGGCTTATAGTTTCAGAGGTTTAGTCCATTATCATCATGATGGGAAGCATGGTGGCATGCAGGCAGATATGGTGCTGGAGAAGCTGAGAGTTTTACATTTGATCTGCAGGCAGCAGAAGAAATTTATGTCACACTGGGCATATAGCTTGAGCATAGGAGACCTCAAAGCCCATCTCTTCAGTGATATATTTCTTCCAAGAAAGGTACACCTAATCGAAGAAGGCCACACCTCCTAATAGTGCCACTCCCTATGGTCCAAGCTTTCAAACACCCAAGTCAATGGGGGGGTCATATCATCAACGTTCTTCTCTTCAGTGTAGACTTGTGGTAATTAAGTCAGTGGTAGTGGTCTATATTAGATCTTTAAGGAGTCTTACCTTTTGAAGTCCAGTCTTGAGGGAATTTTAGGGAATGATATATTTGAGATACATTTTGTTTGTTTGTTTTTGTGAATTCTCTCTGTTGGAAATACCTGGAACTTGTGGTCAGGGCCTTGAAAACTCTCATCTTTGCTTTCCTACTTCCTTGTTTTCTTCTTAAGAAATATACAAGATACTTGAGTTTGTCCACAAGTTTCCCTTTGTTATTCTTCATAATTCACTGCACATTTAATTTCCACTAGTCTCTGTATGCCACATGTGATTTACATAATTCTCTTTTTGGTTTCTTTAATGTTCTTATTATTTTTCCTGAGGACACTATCTTTGCTTTGGATATCTTAAATTAGAGACTTTCCTCATGTGCTTACATTCCAAGTCAGTGGTGCTTTGATCTGCTTGCAATATCTAACCAGAGGATGTATACATCACCTAGCCGCAGACATTCTAAAATTACCAGTAAAACCGTTCTTTCATACTTGACTCCTTTTTAATCATGTACTTCAATAAATGATGACTGTACTCAACCATTCAAGCTAAACCTTTACAAATTATCTTGGTTCTTCTTCATTTTCAACACCTATCTCTCATCTAACCATAAACTACAAAGCATGAAATTTGTTATTCATATTCCAGATGTTGTAGCCATGTTATCTTTTGGGACCCATAAACACTTGAGCTTGTTCTTGTTCAGAACTACATGTCCTCAGACCACTGTGGCTACCTGCATTTTCAGATAGCTTGTTCTTCTTCATATTTAGACCTTAGCTAATTGCAACCTCCTTAGGGATGTGTATCTTAGTGCTCTATATGGAGTTAAGAATCTGAGATGGTGTGTTATATCCTGCACACAGCATGTATTACTTTGTATTTTTATGTTTACTTCACTGTATATGCAGCGGGTATTTTCATTACTATTTATTCTTCACCACCTGTAGACTTGACGATGCAAAGACTTTGTCTCTTTTGTGTATAACTATAGTCCCAGTGAATATCACACTGTGATAAGTCAGAAAATATTTGATAAATATGAAGCAAAATACAAATTGTTTGTTGAAGTCTCCTTATAGAGTGGTTGAGCAGGAATCTGCTTTATTTCCCTCCATTGTTCATTCTGGTTAGCTAGCCAGTGAATTTCTTCCCTGCAGAGTAAATCTCTACTGTGTCCAATATCTTCTATCTTTCATAAGACAAAACCGCAGGCCTATTTTACTGTAAAACTCTAAGCTTTCATCTGATGGAACAGTGATAGTAGGTAGAAGTATGCCTGGTGGGTGGCCTCGTGTTACTCTGACATTCACTTCCATGGATGGCAAAACATATATCTAAACGGGGACAGTGTTGTAAGAGAAAAAGAATTGTTAGTAATCACACCTACATCACAGAGAAAGATAGACTGGCTGTGGTCCACAGGAGAGGGAACATTGTGGCCCACGTGAGTTTAGTGGGTTTACTTAGTGCTAGAATATTCTGTATGGAAAACACACACTTATTGGATTCCCCTTGCATGGAATATCATGTAGAACATCTCTGAGCAGCCCTTCCCACCTAGAAAGCTCTCTTTAAAGTCCCTGGTACAGAAGGTGTATAGTTTGGCAAGTTTTCTTGGCTCTGGCCTCTGAATCAGCATTGTGGGCATCTTTGCCAGCTTTCTTCCATTCAGCTCAGTTCATGGAAGGCAGGTTGCTCACTGGAGTAGGTGCTAGGATCAGACAGGTCACCCTCATCACTGCTCTGTGGACCCAGGTGTCTGTTGGCACTTAGACCCTGCCATAGATACAGAGCTCTTTCTTCCTCCACGGCCTGTGTTGGTGACTTTTTTATTGCTAAGATGGACAAAAGAAAGTTGGGGATGAAGAGGTTTGTTTCATTTGACAGCTTCTGTAACCCATCATCTAGAGACATAGGGCTGGGACTGAAGGCCGGAAACCAGAAACACAACATGAAGCCAAGGCAGTGGAGGAGTGCTGCCTCCTGCCTTTCTCAAGCCTTGCTTAGCCTGCTTTCTTATACCTCCTGGGATCACAGGCCCACAGTTTATGTTGACCACAACAGGTTGGACCTTCCCACATCAATAATTAATAAAGAAAATGTCCCATATGTCAATATGGTTGGGCTCAATCTCAGCTGAATTTTCCTTTTCCAAAATTACTCAAGCTTGTGTCAAGTTGACATAAAACTCACTAGTGCAGCTTTCTTATTTCGAACGCCTTTGTCCAAAATAAAATCTGTTTTTTATTTTATTCTTCAGTCACTAGTCAGACACTACTTATACAGAACCAGATACCCTTATAAACTCTTGAACATAAATCAAATTCTAAATATTGCCCTGGTGGTAGATTCCTTCTGAAGTTTGCAAGGGCAGCTTCCCTTCCCCTGCCAGAGCTCTGGATGAATTATTCCTGAAATTTCCTTGTGCTTCCAAAAACATCTTTACTGTCCTGCAATTATCCTGGTCAATAAACAACCACATAGTGGCTTAGGATGTAGGAAATCTTATAATATTATTTTTATTCATAGTTTATAGACAATCCATAATAGGATGTTTAGCTTTAAAACTTCAGCTCAAACTCTTAGTAAGAAAAAGTCATATATGATGTTGAGAGTTAGGTTTTGGGATGGGGCTAAGAGTGAGAGAAAGAAAGTGCCTGTGACTCAGTAGAACAAGTTACACTAATATTTATTTATTTATTTTTAATTTTTATTTTCTATATTCTATGTTTACATTCCAAGGGCTTTCCCCTTTCCCAGTTCCCACGGACAAATATAAAGTGAAAAGGGATCACATTCATTCACACATACTCTCTCACCTCTGGTCTGTCAAGTGCTGTAGCCTAGTTCCCGTGGAAGTGTAGGCAAGGCCCACAGTATTTCCTCACTGTGCTTTTGTTCCTCCTGGAGGCTTGGTCCAGAGTTGGGGTGTCTGGAATCCACGGGCTGGCTCCAGGAATGAGTCAGTCTCAACAGGAAGAGTCTCCATTGGAGCTCTTGGAAATGAGCTAAACCTTAGTTGTCAGACTAGTGTTTTTAAGTCTCTTTCAGCTCAGGCCTGCAGCACCACTTTATCTGATACTAGGCTTATCAGTCTCCATACAAACCCTCCAGACTTGATCCTCATGGTATCTTTTTAGCCAATTAAAATTGAGGTGTCACTGAGTCAGGGCATTTACCTTTATCGCATTTCATACTCACACACTCTGGGCCAGGTGACATTTATAATTACTTATTACAAATATTTATATTGCTTACATTTGTTCCTTATGTATGATTTCCTGTCATTTTGGTTTTTAACAAAGTTTTTATACTAGACTGGACATTAGACATTTTGCATTTTCACAAAATGTGTCTGAAATATGAACTATTACTGTCGCTATTTCATTGATGAGAAAATGGAGCCCAAGAGGTGTTAAGTAACAAAACTCAGACCCTTGTCATATCAATAAAGGAAAGTTGAGCAGGCTTTGAACAGAGAAGGGCAACTTTTACAGATTGTAATCTTAATCATGACATCATTCTGTCAAGTAAGGCATCAACCAACATCACTTGTTCATCTCCTGTAGATTGTGTGTTGTATACATGTTGGTGTGTTTGTGTATGAATCCATGAAGGCCAGAGGTTGGTGTAAAGTGTCTTTCTCTTGATGTATAGTGTCTTTCTACCTTATGTTTTGAGACAGTGTGTCTTGCTGAACCCATGGTTCACAGATTTAGGAGGACTAGCAGGCTAGCCAGACCTAGTGTTCCTCCCAATCCCACTTCCATGACACTAGGATTAGAGCTACATGTCCCCATACCAGGATGGTGACATGAGTGTCAGAGATCCACACTTAGGTCCTCAGCCTTGCATAAAAAGCACTGTCTGACAGTACCGTCTCCACAGCCCAGTGTCCTCCAAATCTTTCCTCAGGTGGTGTAAAGGCACCCAAGGATGTTTGTGTAAGAATTAGGCCAAAAATAAAGAAAGAGGCCCCTGTCCAACCTTCCAAGTGGGGACTTTCCATGCCCCATAAGCATGCCAGGTAAGAGCCTAGATAAGGAAGTAACAAACCTATATAAGGAAGTAGCCTAAAGAAGAACAATTCTGAGAAATACTGCAAGTAAAGGAAAGAGTCTGTACAAATTGCCCCTGAGTCACCCCACTGGGCTTACCAAATAAAATTAGAGGTCCCCTGATTGACCAATTGAAATTACCCAATTCATGCTGTTATCAAAGTCTGCTCACAAAAACTGTATAAAAGGTATGTGCTTTGTAAGTTTGGGGCCGCTCTTCTTTGTGTGCTGAGTGGACCCCAATGCATGTTGAATTATTAAAATTATTAAACCTCTTGCTGTTTGTATCGACTCCGGTCTCCGTGGCTCTTTTAAGTGAGGATCTTCCATCGGACACTAATATTTACATGTGTGTCTACAGCTGCTGTGCCTTAAGGAATGTTAGGGTCCAGGCTGAAATGTGACTTGACAGTTGAAGCACCAGAGACAGTAGACTAAAACATATATCACAGTAAAGAAAGATGACTGGGGAAGAATACTCAGGAAATGTTCCTATCTGTCTTTTCTGGTAACAATTTGTGGATTAGCTCTAAGGAAAATGGGACTTATTTAGATAAAAGACTGAAGCTTTCCCATTATTTAAGGGCAAAGAGGCTCCATTTCTAATAATAGCTAAACTAGAGTCAGGGTCCTGAGTGACAGCTGTGAATATGGAGTAGAGGTGAAGGAAAACACAGGTCCCATTGATTTGGGCTGTTTCTTTGCATTGATGTAATTATCTTGTAAATGAAAGGAGTTTGTTTTCAGGTTCCAGACTTTACAGGCTTTCATTATCCCTTTAAGATCCCATTAGCACTTTGCTAGATCATTATCTGTATTTTCCCAATTTCTTCCCAGTTCAAACTAGTTTAGCTGTAAAGAAATAGGGACAGCAGTTCTTATATTATTAAGTAAAATCTCTAATTGTAGGCACACAAGATTTTTCAGCAGAGCAAAACCACTTTCAATGATGGACAGTTTATTCTAATATTGCTAATTCTAACACTGCTTATTCTAAGCTAGTACTGTTCATTCTAATTTTGATACAAACTTTCACCTATATAATTATCAACATGGTAAAGATACTTATTCATTGGTGGAATCCCTTAAATTTATTCCCTTATACTCATTTCCATGTCTATATTTATCAGTACATATATATGTAAATATATATTCCACATATGTAAGCATATATTCTATGTAATGAATTAGTAATATATATTTTAAAAAGCAATATATATGTAAACATACTAGAATTTCTGGTGTAGGAATAACATGCATGTACATGCTATACCATGTTCAAATTTCAGTAGCCTAACATTATAGAATATATATTGATAACAATGCCTGTATTTATTTCCTAAAATGTATTAAATAACAAGATCTGTTGTTAGTCCTCAATATGATTCTGTGACTGCCCGATAGATTGGCTCTCTCTAGAACATGGAGAATGTTGGCATTGCCTTCTCTGACTAGAGAGGCACTCCTGGGGGCTGTGATACTACATCCCTTATAGTGTGCATCTGTCATTAATAAAGCAATATATGGCAGCCCAAGCTTTGCATGGAAGAGGACTTGGGACACAATGGGTGGTGATACTCTCTACTTGAAGCTGCACATGATGTCACTTGGCCTCACATGTCAAAGCAGCTCTGTGTTCTTCCCTGATGATGGGACATCTGCTATAACCCCTGTCACTGCCTGCTAGATGACACGTTATCTCCTATACCTCATGCCACCAATTATTTTTCTTTTTCCAAAGGCATGTCAATTATGTACCTGTCACCATTCCAACCAAAGGGAAAGAAGTCTTGTTTTCTGTTACATTTATTTAAGAATGCTGTTTTGTTCTAAGAACTTTCCATTTTTTCTCCTCCCTAATTTCCCCCCTGCACTATAATTGTGTTTTGTTGTCTCTTTTGATAAGAAAGTATCTGCACTTGACATCTTGTCAGAGCATTTTTCTTTACTTCTGGTACTTTATTGTGGATGTCACTGTGATCTTACAGGTATGTCATATTTGTCAAATTCTCACAGGTGATGTTCAGCATCCATCTGATCACTGCCATGGATACAAGAGAACCTTTTATAAAATACATCATGGCCTTTGAGGTGTCTCTGGAGGAATGAAAGGGAAGTTATATCTATTGCCACTTATTCCCAGAATGTTCTGTGTTTATCAACAAAATTCAAGGGATCTTTTTCAAGCCCATATATTTCCCAGGATATTTATTAAATTTGACAATTTTGTTGAACTCTTCATACCATTGTTTTCCTCCCATATTAAATATATTAGTCCCCCACACACACACGTTCCTTTGGTTGTGTAGAATATCTAGAATTAGAAACCTGATGAGAAATTGCAATGAAGTTATTTCTCTTTAAGCTAGGTTTAACAATGTGCATCTGCCAAGAACCCCAGCATTTGAAGAATTTAGATGGAAGAGGATATGAAGTTCAAGGTTATCCTGAAGCGCAAAGTGAGTTTATGGTCCGCCTGGGATACTGAGACCATTCAAAACCACCACTATTGTAAGACCCGAAAGAAAAACATGGGCACCCCAGCGCCCCACGCTTGGAAGCCGTCACCCCAATCACTCACGAGAAACAGTCTTGATACAAATAGCAAGAGGGGCCACGGCCCCTCCCACACGGGGTTGATGACAGTGAACCCTGGGTGCAGAAACATGACTGCTTTTATAGATTTACAGCAAAACCCGCCTTCACAAGCTACTCCATAGCTTCTAAGCCAATCAGTTCAAACTCTCAAAGCCCGCGCTCTCCGAGAACCAATCAGTCTCCTATAGAGGCCGGACGAACCAGCCAAGTCATTTCCGCCTACGTGGCCTCCATGCACAGGGTCACGCCAGGGTTACGCACAGTGTCACATACGTAATTCCTGTTATGGGGCCTGCGCAAATGCTGCAGTGACCTTCTGACCCAGCAGTGTCTGCCCTTGCCTCAGCTTCTCCGCAGGAGGTGAGGCGGGTGACATTAGGGACCTTCCAACCTGTAGCCTTCCATCCTTTCACTATCAAGCAGAAATCTCTCTCTCTCTCTCTCTCTCTCTCTCTCTATATATATATATATATATATATATATATATATATATCTTTCTCTCTCTCTCTATCTATCTATCTCTCTTTCTCTCTGAGTTCTGAATAAGTGTATTAAAAGTACTCATAAAAATATCAGGAATTGAGTATACCATTGCTGCCTTCGGACACTTCAGAAGATGGTTGTGAACCACCATGTGATGTGGTGGCTGGGAATTGAACTCAGGACCTCTCGAAGAGCAGTCAGTGCTCTTAACCACTTGAGCCATTTCTCCAGTCTCTCTCTCCATATCTTTTCAATATAGTACTTGAAGTTCTAGCAAGAGCAATTAGACAACATAAGGAAGTCAAAGGGATACAAACTGGAAAGGAAGAAGTGAAACTATCATTATTTGCAGACGATATGATAGTTTACCTAAGCGACCCAAAAAACTCCACCAGAGAACTTCTACAGCTGATAAACAACTTCAGCAAAGTGGCAGGTTATAAAATTAACTCAAGCAAGTCAGTGGCCTTCTTGTACTCAAAGGACAAGCAGGCTGAGAAAGAAATTAGGGAAATAACACCCTTCACAATAGCCACAAACAACATAAAGTATTTTGGCGTAACTCTAACCAAACAAGCGAAAGATCTATACAACAGGAACTTCAAGTCCTTGAAGAAAGAAATCGAAGAAGACCTCAGAAGATGAACGTAAGAATAAAGTACAATGTCTCAGCTGTGGGAAGCTCAGGACTGTGAGCCGTTCATCCCATCTGTGAGGTCCAGTTTCACCCTGGAAAAGCCAGCTGTACTTGTTGCTGTGTGGCTGCAAGAACATTTGCCTCTTGCCTTAGGAGAAAAAACACAAGGCACAGAAGGGCTTCTCTTGTTATTTTAGTACATTACAGCAATCGCTTAGTGTTTATTACACTAATTAATTACCTCCCTGTTTATTTTGCGTGATTATTTGCTTTTACTTAGTGGGTAGATAATGAATTCCTGTTAGCTGAAGAGAGATAAAACAGAAATTAAAAAGATCTGGAACTCTGACTAGGCAAGTTCAGGTCCAGGGTTAGCTGCCGCATGCCTGAGGCAAGCCTCTCTGCACTTCCAGTGCAGCATCTCTGAGCGCTGCGCTTCTGCTCTGTGGTTGGTGCTCAGGGTTGGAACTTGGAGGCACTACCCACTCAGACCTGCTTCATCTTCATTATGACGTGATATGTGTGGATATAACAAATACATTTAAATAAGTAGTTAGTACCAGGAATCTTTCTGCCATTTTAGGAGACACATTTGTGGAAAACAAATACAAGATTATTAACACACTGCTAGAAGATCTGAATGCTAGCAACTAGAATTTTATTAACAAGTGTTCTAGTGCCTTTAAAGATGAAATGATATATTTAAATAAACAACTCCCTAGTTATACTTATCATTGGCATTTCATTATGCCATGAATTACATATCCACTCTGGGCACTTCAAGGGAGAAGATAAATGGCTGGTAAAACCTGATAATGAGTGTATCAAAAAATTCAGGGAGTTGGCTTTGCAGCAGCTAATATTGATCCCCACAATCTTTATATTGTGTTAGCAGACAAATATATCATAGTTGAATTTCATAGACTTAAGAACAAAGCAGTTTTAATATTATGGAAAGCAATTAGGTGACATTTGTTATTTTGTGATTGGCCAAAGTGATTGTATCAAAATCAAGAAAAATTTTCTTTGAAATATCTCTATTTTCGTATTTACAGGAATTTGTTATTCATTTATTTACTAGAATATGATACATGAATATTTTGCATTTTTGAGATTTATTTTTATTATTTAAAAATTGCAGTATGTGTGTGGGGGAGGAGGGGTATGGCATGTAAGTATAGGTTACTGTGAAGTCCAGAGATATCAGAGCCCTTGGGAGGAGTTATGGGTGGTTATTGTATGCCGGCAAATGTAGGGCCTGAGAGCTGAACTCAGGCTCTCTGAAAGTACTGTAGGGACCTTAACGGCATAACAGTCTCACGAGGCCACATATCCATATTTTAAAATAATTTTTAGAAGCATGTTTTGAAGCAAAACAGATTTACTGTATGTTCCTCTGACAAGCCTTTCCATATCTCCCACTCAAGTGGATACCCTCTTTTTCTTTAAAATACATTTTAAGATTCAGACATTCTGATGTTTTGCAAGTTGTACTATTTGGATTGAACTGTGAGCTTGTCATAGATATTGCTTAGCTGAGTAATTGGTTTCAGAGCAAGATGGAACTAAAGTGTTTGTGGCATGTCTATAAGTTCAAAGCTTTCACATTTTTCTTGTTTAAGTCAAATTGAATGCTATCATAAAATGTACTATGTACATTTTAAAGTTATAATCATAGAATATTAACTTTGTCCCAATCTCATTATCCTAGCATATTGTATTGATTTATATTCATATAAATTTTATCTTATTTTTAATTGACATGCAATGATTATGCATATTTTTAACATTTTTTTATTGGATATATTCTATATTTACATTTCATTTCCCTTTTTCTGGTTCCCCGCCCCGCAAAGGTCCCATATGCCCTTTTCCCTCCCCCTGCTCCCTCATCCACCCCTTCCCACTTACCTGTTCTGGTATTCCCCTACATTGATGCTTTGATCCTTTCCAGCACCAGTGTCCACTCCTATCTTCTTGTCGGACATCATTTGGTATGTGAATTGTGTCTTTGGTGTCCCAAGATTCTAGGCTAATATCCACTTATCAGTGAGTGCATACCATGGGTATTCTTTTGAGACTGGGCTACCTCACTTAGTATGATGTTCTCCAGCTCCATCCATTTCTCTAAGAATTTCATGAATTCATTGTTTCTAATGGCTGAATAGTATTCCATTGTGTATATATACCACATTTTTTTTGTATCCATTCCTCTGTTGAGGGACATCTGGGTTCTTATTTATAATAGCTTCTAGCTATTATAAATAAGGCTGCTATGAACATAGTGGAGCATGTATCCTTATTGCATGCTGGAGAATCTTCTGGGTATATTCCCAGGAGTGGTATGGCTGGGTCCTCCGGAAGTATCATGATTATGAATATTTATGAGTGATGTGTACATGTGATTTTCTATATATGTGCAATGAGCAGATGATGTCATTTAACATATATGCATATATGCACACATATAATCTATCTCTTCTGGGGGGCATCAGAATCCTCTTTTTCATTTACTTTTTAGTGTATAGTAAGGGCTGAAGAGATAGGTCAGTGGTTTAGAGCACCATTGCTTTTACAGAAGACCTGAATTTGATTCCTAGCACTTGCATAGTATCTTGCAGCCATCAGTAACTCCAGTTACAGTGGATGTGATGCTCTTTTCTGACTCCATGAACACCAGGTTCACTATGGCACATTACATATATGCAGGCAAAACACTCATACACATGAAATAAAATAAGTCAATCTATCCCGTGTGTAGATGTGTGCCAGGGTGAAGCTTCATCATAGACTAAATTAAAAGGAGAAAGGAGAGAGTGAACTGCATACCGGCATGCACCTTCTTCTGCTTCCTGATAGAAGATGGAATGTGCCCAGCCATCTTCTGCTCTTGTCCCCATGCTTTCCCCATCCTTGGGTTCTAGTCCCTCAGTCCACAAACCACAGCAAGCCTTTCCTCTTAAATTGCTTCTTGTCATGTATTTTGCCATAATAAGAGCATAGTGACTATTTCAGCCAGAACGAAACCTGCAGCTGAATTACAATTCTGATAGATACTTGATTTTTAGGAAATACCTGTTGTGCATTTAACTTTTAAAAATATGTTGTAGGGGCTGATAATATAAACTTCTATTGTGGGACTTTTGCAAGCTTGCTTGTGGTTCAATAGAAAAGACATGGAGACCTTTCTGCAGTTTAAAGCTTTTGACCTTTGGCTGGGGCAGTCCATCAGCTAGCTGAACCTGATTTTCCAGCCTATGTCCCTGCCAAATGGCTACTTTTTTTAAACTTCCCCACTCCATTCCGGTCTCCCTTCTCCTTCTTCTCTGTCTGCTTCGAGTCTCCCTTCTCTGTCTGAGTATGTTCTGAAACTCACCTGCCCAGAAGTTCTGTCCCCCTTTTTCCTGCCCCAGCTATTGGCTGTCAGAGCATTAGCTTACTTTTGCGTGACATACTATAGGATTTCTCAACTACAGGGACCAGGCCTTTTTTTTTTACATGTGACATTTAATTTTTAAATGTTAACAAAAATATATTTATTAAATACTGTCTCTTACTGTTTTAAATGCCTTTACATATAGTAAGTCACTTAATTTATCAAACTGTAATTCTACAAGTAGCTAGTTATAGTTTAGACAGCAGTTCTCAGCCTACCCAATATAAAAATTTAATTCTTTAACACTATTCTTTCCTCATAGAATGAATCATTATGCCAATGCCACAAGAAAAGCCTTTCTGTCATGACTCTGTGTTCTGTTTCAAGGAAGAAGTCAATTTCATAAACATCAGTATGACAAAAGGGTGAACTTTTTAATTGATTAATACTATAATGTCCATAAATGGGCTCATAAGGATTCCAAAGCTTCTGAAGGAGCCAAACAGGTTTGAGGCTAATGTTTGTCTTGTAGGATTTTCTTTTCTTTTCTTTTCTTTTCTTTTCTTTTCTTTTCTTTTCTTTTCTTTTCTTTTCTTTTCTTTTCTTTGATATATTCTTTTTTTTTTAATGGTAGAAAAATGACATCAATGTTTTTTTTTTAGTTATTTTTATTTTCTATATTCTATGTTTACATTTCAAAGGCTTTCCCCTTTCCCAGTTCCCACCCACCATAGTTCCCATAGTTCTTCTCCCCCCCAACTATTCCCCAATCATTCCCCCTCCCCCCTCGGTTTCTTTACTAAACTGGATGCAATCTTTACATGCCCAGGGTCCTCTCCTTTCTTCTTCTTGGGAATCATTTGACTTGCTATTTGTGTCTTGAGTATTTAGTGCTTCTGGGCTCATTAATATCCACTTATCAGTGATTGCATTTCATGTGCATTCTTTTGTGATTGGGTTAGCTCACTCAGGATGATATTTTCCAGGTCTAACCATTTACCTACAAATTGCATGAATTCATTATTTTTAATTGCTGAGTAGTATTCCATTGTATAAATATACCACATTTTCTGTATCCATTCCTCCTTTGAGGGATATTTGGGCTCCTTCCAATTTCTGGCTATTATAAACAAGGCTGCTATAAACATAGTGGAGCATGTGTCTTTATTGCATGTAGGGGAATCCTCTGGGTATATGCCCAGGAGTGGTATGGCAGGGTCCTCTGGAAGTGACATGCCCAATTTTCTGAGGAACCGCCAAACTGATTTCCAGAGTGGTTTTACCATTTTGCAATCCCACCAACAGTGGAGGAGTGTTCCTCTTTCTCCACATCCTCGCCAGCACTTGTTGTCTCTTGAGTTTTTAATCTTAGCCATTCTGACTGGTGTGAGGTGGAATCTCAGGGTTGTTTTGATTTGCATTTCCCTGATGACTAATGATGTTGAACATCTCTTAAGGTGTTTCTCGGCCATCCGAATTTCTTCTGGTGAAAATTCTTTGTTTAGCTCTGTGCCCCATTTTTTGATAGGGTTATTTGTTTCTTTGCGGTCTAACTTCTTGAGTTCTTTGTATATATTGGATATTAGCCCTCTGTCGGATGTGGGGTTGGTAAAGATCTTTTCCCACTTTGTTGGTTGCCGTTTTGTCCTTCGGACAGTGTCCTTTGCTTTGCAGAAACTTTGTAATTTTATGAGGTCCCATTTGTCGATTCTTGATCTTAGTGCGTACGCTATTGGTGTTCTGTTCAGGAACTTTTCCCCTGTGCCCAAGTCCTCCAGGGTCTTCCCAAGTTTCTTTTCTAATAGTTTCAGTGTGTCTGGTTTTATGTGGAGGTCCTTGATCCACTTGGAGTTGATCTTAGAGCAAAGAGATAAGAGTGGGTCAATTCGCATTCTTCTGCATGTTGACCTCCAGTTGAACCAGCACCATTTGTTGAAAAGGCTATCTTTATTCCACCGGATGGTTGTGGCTCCTTTATCAAAGATCAAGTGACCATAAGTCTGTGGGTTAATTTCAGGGTCTTCAATCCTGTTCCATTGATCTGTTTGCCTGTTGCTATACCAATACCATGCAGTTTTTAACACAATTGCTCTGTAGTACTGCTTGAAGTCAGGGATATTGATTCCCCCAGAAGTCCTTTTATTGTTGAGAATAGTTTTAGCTATCCTGGGTTTTTTGTTGCTCCAGATGAATTTGAGAATTGCTCTTTCTAGATCTATGAAGAATTGAGTTGGGATTTTGATGGGGATTGCATTGAATCTGTATATTGCTTTTGGCAAGATGGCCATTTTTACTATATTGATCCTGCCAATCCAGGAGCAAGAAATATTTTTCCATCTTCTGAGGTCTTCTTCGATTTCTTTCTTCAGGGACTTGAAGTTCCTGTTGTACAGATCTTTCGCTTGTTTGGTTAGAGTTACGCCAAGATACTTTATGTTGTTTGTGGCTATTGTGAAGGGTGTTATTTCCCTAATTTCTTTCTCTGCCTGCTTGTCCTTTGAGTACAAGAAGGCCACTGACTTGCTTGAGTTAATTTTATAACCTGCCACTTTGCTGAAGTTGTTTATCAGCTGTAGAAGTTCTCTGGTGGAGTTTTTTGGGTCGCTTAGGTAAACTATCATATCGTCTGCAAATAATGATAGTTTCACTTCTTCCTTTCCAATTTGTATCCCTTTGACTTCCTTATGTTGTCTAATTGCTCTTGCTAGAACTTCAAGTACTATATTGAAAAGATATGGAGAGAGGGCAGCCTTGTCTAGTCCCTGATTTTAGTGGGAATGCTTCAAGTTTCTCTCCATTTATTTTGATGTTGGCTACTGGTTTGCTGTAGATTGCTTTTACTATGTTTAGGTATGGGCCTTGAATTCCTGCTCTTTCCAAGACTTTTAGCATGAAAGGATGCTGAATTTTGTCAAATGCTTTTTCAGCATCTAATGAGATGACCATGTGGTTTTTTTCTTTCAGTTTGTTTATGTAGTGGATTACATTGATGGATTTCCGTATATTGAACCATCCCTGCATCCCTGGGATGAAGCCTACTTGATCATGGTGGATGATCGTTTTGATGTGCTCTTGGATTCGGTTAGCAAGAATTTTATTTAGTATTTTTGCATCTATATTCATCAGAGAAATTGGCCTGAAGTTCTCTTTCTTTGTTGGATCTTTTTGTGGTTTAGGTATTAGCGTAATTGTGGCTTCGAAGAATGAGTTGGGCAGTGTCCCTTCTGTCTCTATTTTGTGGAATAGTTTGGAGAGTATTGGTGTTAAGTCTTCTTTGAAGGTCTGGTAGAATTCTGCACTAAAACCATCTGGTCCCGTACTTTTTTTGGTTGGGAGGCTTTCTATAACCCCTTCTATTTCTTTAGGGGTTATGGGACTATTTAGCTGGTCTACTTGATGCTGATTTAATTTTGGTATTTGATATCTGTCTAGGAAATCGTCCATTTCCTCCAGATTCTCCAGTTGTTTTGAGTATAGACCTTTGTAGTAGGATCTGATGATCTTTTGAATTTCCTCAGTTTCTGTTGTTATGTCTCCCTTTTCATTTCTAATTTTGTTAATTTGTATACTGTCTCTGTGTCCTTTGGTTAGTCTGGCTAAGGGTTTATCTATCTTGTTGATTTTCTCAAAGAACCAGCTCCTGGTCTTGTTGATTCTTTGTATGGTTCTCTTTGTTTCTATTTGATTGATTTCAGCCCTGAGTTTGATGACTTCTTGTCTTCTACTCCTCCTGGGTGAATTAACTTGTTTTTCTTCCAGGGCTTTAAGGTGTGCCATTAAGCTGCTAGTGTATGCTCTCTCCAGTTTCTTTTTGGATGCACTTAGAGCTATGAGTTTTCCTCTTAGCACTGCTTTCATTGTGTCCCATAGATTTGGGTAGGTTGTACCTTCATTTTCATTGAATTCTAAAAAGTCTTTGATTTCTTTTTTTATTTCTTCCTTGACCAAGGTGTCATTGAGTAGAGTATTGTTCAGTTTCCATGTGTATGTGGGCTTTCTGTTGTTTTTGTTGCTATTGAAGACCACTCTTACTCCATGGTGATCTGATAAGAGGCATGGGATTAGCTCGATCTTCTTGTATTTGTTGACATCTGTCTTGTGACCGATTATATGGTCTATTTTGGAGAAGGTACCATGCGGTGCTGAGAAAAAGGTATATTCTTTAGCTTTAGGATGAAATGTTCTATATATATCTGTTAAATCCAATTGGTCCAGAGTTTCAATTAGTTTCACTGTGTCCCTGTTTAGTTTCTGCTTTCCTGATCGGTCCATTGAGGAGAGTGGGGTGTTGAAGACACCCACAATTATTGTGTTAGGTGTAATGTGTGCTTTAAGCTTTAGTAAGGTTTCTTTTACGAAGGAGGGTGCCCTTGCATTTGGAGCATAGATGTTCAGTATTGAGAGCTCTTCCTGGTGGATTTTCCCTTTGGCCAGCAAGAAGTGACCTTCTGAGTCTCTTTGGATGATTTTAGGTTGAAAGTCAATTTTATCTGATATTAGAATGGCTACTCCAGCTTGTTTCCTGAGACCATTTGCTTGTAAAATTGTCCTCCAGCCTTTTACTCTAAGGTAGTGTTTGTCTTTAACACTGAGATGTGTTTCCTGTATGCAGCAAAATGTAGGGTCCTGTTTCCGTATCCAGTCTGTTAATCTATGTCTTTTTATTGGGGAATTGAGTCCATTGACGTTAAGAGATATTAAGGAATAGTAATTATTACCTCCAGACATTTTTGAAATTATATTTATTTATGTTATTTATTTTGTATATTCGAGAGGTTATCTTCTTTTGGGTTTGATGAGAGGAGGTTTCTATCTTGCTTCTTCCCGGGTGTAGTTTCCGTCCTTGTCTTGGTGTTTTCCCCCTATTATCCTTTGTAGGGCTGGATTTGTGGAGAGATATCTTGCAAATTTGGTTTTGTCATGGAATACCTTGATGTCTCCATCAATGGCAATTGAGAGTTTTGCTGGGTAAAGTAGTTTTGGCTGAAGTTTGTGTTCTCTTAGAGTTTGCATGATATCTGCCCAGGATCTTCTAGCTTTCATGGTCTCAGGTGAGAAGTCTGGTGTTATTCTGATAGGTTTTCCTTTATATGTTACTTGGCCTTTTTCTCTTGCTGCCTTTAGTATTCTTTCTTTGTTTATTACATTTGGAGTTTTGATTATTATGTGACGGGATGTATTTCTGTTCTGGTCCAGTCTGTTTGGGGTTCTATAGGCTTCTTGTATATTCATGGGCATCTCTCTCCTTAGGTTGGGGAAGTTTTCTTCCATAATTTTATAGAAGATATTAGCTGGCCCTTTAACTTGTAAATCTTCACTCTCGTCTATACCTATAATCCTTAGGTTTGGTCTTCTCATAGTGTCTTGGATTTCCTGGATGTTTTGGGTTACCACCTTTTTGCATTTAGTATTTTCTTTGACTGTTGAATCAATGGTTCCTATGTTATCTTCGGCTTCTGAGATTCTGTCTTCTATCTCTTGTATTCTATTGTTGATACTTGCGTCTATGGCCCCTGATTTCTTCCCCAGGTTTTCTATCTCCAATGTTGTCTCCCTCTGTGATTTCTTAGTTGTTTCTACTTCTGTTTTTAGTATCTGGATGGATGTGCTCAGATCTTTCGCTTGCTTGATTGTGTTTTCATGTATTTCTTTAATAGATTTTTGTGCTTCCTCTTTCATAGCTTCTACTTGTTGGCCCACGTTCTTCTGTATTTCTTTAAGTGACTTTTGTCTTTCTTCCTTATTGTCTTCTTCTCTTTGCTCCATCTTCTCCTGCATTTCTTGAAGTGATTTTTGTATTTGCCTCGTAAAGGCTTCTAACTTTTGATCCATTTTCTCCTCTATTTCTTTATGAGATTTTTCTATGTGTTCAGCTACCAGCATCCTGACCAGTGATTTTATATCCAAGTCTTGTTTTTCTGGTGTTTTAGGGTATCCAGGGATTCCTATTGTTGGAGAACTGGGTTCAGATGCTGTCATGTTGCCTTGATTTTTGTTAGTAACGTTCCTTCGTTTTCCTTTTGCCATCTGGTTATTTCTGGTTTTAGTTGGCCTTGTTGTCAGTGGCTGGTGTTTGAATCTCCTGTGAGGCTGGGCTCACCTGTTGTTTCTCTATTGGTGAATATGTGTGACTGCTGCTTTAAGGGATCATAAGCTGGCTGCCACCCATGCGATTGTAGCCCCTGTTGGAGTCTGTCTACCTGGGCTTCTCCAGCTGTGTCCTGGTTGCAAGGAACTCCGAGAGCCTAGCAGATCCCCCGTGAGGGTAGCCCTGGAAGGGGTGTTTACCTGGGCCTTTCCAGCTGTGTCCTGGTTGCAATATGGAGGCCCGCCGCTACACCGCTGGTCTAGGGGCCTGCGAGCTGGTTGCAGAACGCAGCTTAGGTGCTCACCCGAGGGCGGGGATGTCCCACAGATCCTGGGCCTTTTCAGCTGTGTCCTGGTTGCAATATGGAGGCCCGCCGCTACACCGCTGGTCCAGGGGCCGGCGAGCTGGTTGCAGAACGCAGCCTATGTGCTAACCAGAGGGCGGGGATGTCCCACAGAGCCTGGGCCTTTCCAGCTGTGTCCTGGTTGCAATATGGAGGCCCGCCGCTACACCGCTGGTCCAGGGGCCGGCGAGCTGGTTGCAGAAGCAGCCTTGGTGCTCACCAGAGGGCTCGGGGATGTCCCACAGAGCCTAGGCGGGGCTCCGCCTGCTTGGCTCCGAGACCCTAGCAGATACCCCCGTGAGTGTAGCCCTGGAAGGGGTGTTTACCTGGGCCTTTCCAGCTGTGTCCTGGTTGCAATATGGAGGCCCGCCGCTACACCGCTGGTCTAGGGGCCGGCGAGCTGGTTGCAGAACGCAGCTTAGGTGCTCACCCGAGGGCGGGGATGTCCCACAGAGCCTGGGCCTATCCAGCTGTGTCCCGGTTGCGATATGGAGGCCCGCCGCTACACCGCTGGTCTAGGGGCCGGCTACACCGCTGGTCTAGGGGCCGGTGAGCTGGTTGCAGAACGCAGCTTAGGTGCTCACCCAAGGGCGGGGATGTCCCACAGATCCTGGGCCTTTTCAGCTGTGTCCTGGTTGCAATATGGAGGCCCGCCGCTACACCGCTGGTCCAGGGGCTGGCGAGCTGGTTGCAGATGCAGCCTTGGTGCTCACCAGAGGGCTCGGGGATGTCCCACAGAGCCTAGGCAGGACTCCGCCTGCTTGGCTCCGAGACCCTAGCCGATACCCCCGTGAGTGTAGCCCTGGAAGGCGATATATTCTTTATTTACATTTCAAATGATTTCCCCTTTCCTGGATCCCAGCTCCCCAAAAGTCCCATAATCTCTCTTCCCTCCCCCTGTTCTGCAATCCACTCATCCCTGCTTCCCTCTCCCAGTATTCTCCTACACTGCTGCACTGAGCCTTTCCAGGACCAGGAGCATCTCCTTCCTTCTTCTTGGGCTTCATATGATATGTGAATTGTGTCTTGGGTTTTCAAAAGCAGTTTCAGTTTTTAAGCATTTATGTCATTGGCCTATCCATCTCTCTCTTTCCCTCTCAACCCTTCCCCCTCATTTTGTGTTCACATATAGAGGGTAGGAGACACCTTGCAGGAGTTAGATCTATCCCACAGTTAAACTCAAACAGATGTTAGCAGGCTCTGGCAGGTGCCCTTACTTTCTAAGGCATCTTGGCAGCTCCTTTCTGGTGGTTTTTATCTAAGCATTTAGAAACAGGAATGAGAAAAAATGGGGAGAGTAAGGTAAGCTGAAATTGCTCAAAAAAAAAAAAAGAAAGAAAACCTCTTGAGTTAATAGACAATTATTGCCCATAGATGATTACTAAAGATGAGGATTTGATGTAATGCAATGATTTGTAGCGGGATGAAAGCTAAACTAACAGAAACTTTATAACTGCCTTTCCCCTTTATAGTTTTGTTTGTAAATAATGACATTATCATGTGTTGTTTTAGGGAGATAGGAGCAAACATGTATTTACCTCAGATGGGGCATCAATAACTAAGCAAATAGACAATTATCCCTGTGTCCAGCTTGATGAACCAATGTGATTATTGGGGTGAGAGAAGCATAGGTGACTTGCACAACAGGACCTAGAACGCACACAAAGTACTTCATTTTATCATGTCATAGGCACTCATGTCACCAAGGAGCTTTCTTCGTCCAGTGATTGTTAACTGCTTGTGTCACTTGGAGGAGGTGATTCTGGAGTCGTAGCATGTTTATTTCATGACCTGTTTTTTCTCCATGAGGCAATGTTCCAGTGAAGAGGAAAAAGGCATATAAGAAATATCAGTGTAAAAATGAAGAAAAGACGTCCCACTGCATGTACCAAAACAATACCTAGCCTAGTACCTTGGAAGCCTCATGTCACATTAGCAGTCTGGTGATAGCAGAGCATTTCTATAATATAATGATGTTTACATGTACTGTTGAATTACTAGAAGCAATTCTTTCTCTAATCAGTGCTAAATTACCATTGCTTAAACAATCATGGCCAGGCTCCTCTGTTCTCCAACCCCAACTAGTCAATCCTAAACACATGTACTCGTGAATAGCACAAATGTACTTATCAAGTCAGATACACAAACACGCATGCACGCATTCACATGCACATACATACACACACACATACACACACACACACACACTAAATAAAAGAGTTCACAAAGACAACACAAGAGTTAAAAGAGGAGTGGGAAGATAGAACATAGTACTTGATTTATTTTACACAGTACTCAAGTATAAAATTCTTTAAAAAATTAACATAAACTATCAGCAATCCAAAACTATCATGAAACAGAAATTATAGAATATGAGTATGAAATAGAAAGCTCTTGTGTATTCTGTGCTTGCCTGTGGAAGCTTGTGCAGGTCATCCTGTCGTTTGGGAGGCCCGTCTTTAGGAAAGTGCCTTTAAGGTGGTTCTGGGGCTTGGCTTCTGAGTCTGAGAATTCATGGTGTCTTCAGCAATAGACCTTTGTCTTCAACTCTGAGAGACAACCAAGTCCAGTAGCAATAGTCTACACTGTTTTAGAATTCTCTTGGACTATATTGACTAAAGATTTGAAAGGTATTTTTAAGTCTAGGACTGAGATTTTGTTAGTTTTAAGCAATGGCTATTGTGGGTAGCATTGTTAGCCCAAGAAGCATGACTTCATTAGTTTGCATACACACACACACACACACACACACACACACACACACACAATCTTAGATGAACAAAAATAATATGCTTCTTTATGCCCTTTTCAAATATCCTTCATGTTATTTTTCTTTCTCCTCCTGCTCCTTCTGTATCAACCCCTTCACCCCTCCCCATGTCTCCTTCATAACATTTGTATTAGTGTGCCCCCACTCTGCTGCTCTCTTCCTATAATTCCTTTTTACCTTCCTGATTTCTGAGGTACTCTAGCCTATATATTCCCATCTAAGGATTTGGAGAAGGACTACAGATGAAAGTGAACACTGACTGTAGCATTTGTTTTTCTGAGACTGTGATACCTCATTCAGTACAATATTTTATACTTTTATCCATTTACCTGTAAATTTAATGAGTTCAATTTTTCTTTAAAGTTGATGCTGAATATATGTATCACAGTTTCATTGGCTATCATCAGTTTAGGGATAATCATTTCCACTTTCTAGCTCTTATGAATAAAGTGGCAAGGAGCATGCCTGAATAACTATGGAATATTGTAAATATAAAAATATTCTTATTACTGGTTTTGGAGAGATAGTTCAGCAGTTGCAGAAGACCAGATTTCAGCATCAACATTGCATCTCACAACCACATGTTGCTTCATTTCCAGGAATCTGATACTTTCCACTGGCCTCAGTAGGCACCAGACATGCACATTATGCACATACATACATACATACATACATACATACATACAAGAAAAGTACTCAAACATACAAGAGAGAATAAATAAATCTGACAAAAATTTTAAAAATCTTACAATATAGAACATTATTACTAAAAAGAAAGGAGGGTCTGAGAGAATATAATTTCATTTATACTGTGGAAAATGATAATTTATATGAAAGAGTTTAAGTGGTTGCAAACAAGAGTGATGAACATTCAGCATGATATTAATGTAAAGATGAGATTCAACATTCAGTGTTAATAAATGTTACTTTAAGCAAATGTAAAGCTCTTTACCTTCACCCATATTAATAATTTGATAAATGCCAGCCTAACATTTTCCAACTGTTTGTTTGGATTTGGAGACATAGGAAATATTAGTCATCACTGGTAAAAATAATGCCAGATACAAAAGTATGTAGAAAATTTAAATAACATTTTCCCCAGTGCAGAACGTAGCTGTGCTTTGAACAGCTCTTCTCTTCAATGAGCATTATCCCATGCAGCAGTCGACAGAAGTCGATGCATCATGATGACCAATTTTGTATAGACCCCCATATATTGAAGAGTATAATCTCTTTATTGTAGTTATATGCAGGCTCAGAAATAGAGGGTAGTTTTTAACAGAATGCTAAGAGGTAGAACTGCAAACCAAAATCTGGTTGCATATGCATACCTTTCCAGACAGGTGCTCAATATAAGGAAAAGTGGAATGATTTGCTTTTGAAGTAATGGGCTTATTATTGGAAGTGGGCATCTGTTCATATCCTGTGAGGTCCAACTCTGTGTTACAGAGATACAAACAGAGATTTATTTTTTTGCAGAGAAGCAATAATGCAACAAGAACAGGGCAGGACATCCACCAGCAGCCTAAAGTCATGTCATAACTGAGGTGATGGGAAGTGTATTAGGTTGACGCTAATGGCTTGGAAGCAAGGCAGAATAAAGTGAGTGTGTTAGAGTACCTGGAGGAGGAGAAGAAAAAGTGGCATAGACTATATCCCTAGGACTCCTGTAATCACAAACCTAAAGATACTGAAGGAGAACCTCAGACGCTGTCACTGGGTGTAACAACATAAGTAAATCTCAAACTCCTCATCTGTGATTATTTGAAGTTAGGCCCCTGTTTCTAAAAGTGGTACTGTCTCCTCTTAGATTTGAAAATGTTGAGGCATTAGAACATGGAGAAATTCTACTCTGTGTCTTAAAAATTACATGCTTCACTCATCAGTAGCTAGTAGCTGGAAGTATATTTGTGGCTTAAGCTTCTCTGTGATTAATTATCCATTTTTATGGTAAACTGGTTTTCTGTTATCTAACATTAAATGGTCTAAATATAAATTATCATAAAGCATATTATGACACTCAACAAACCAAATGGAGTAGACTTTCCGCTGTGAATATATTTGCTCATATACTTTTAAACATATTAGTGACTGTGGAATGGTTTTAAAACCATACATATACATACATGCACATGCATACACATAGGCACACACACAGCATTTGAATCTAACTAATCTCTCTATTGCTGTGGAAAAGGACTTTGGTGAATCATTTATAAAAGAGTCTAAGACTGAGAGAAAACTTTTAGATTATGCTTGGCCATCCTGAGTTATTTTTCTAAGATTTTGTAAATTCAAAGATATTTTAGATAGAGTTCTTAATGCTGTGAAGAATCCCTATGGCCATGGCAACTCTTATAAAGGAAAACCTTTAATTGGGGGTTTCTTACAGTCTAGAGGTTTAGTCCATTATCAGCATGGTGGGAAGCATTTTGGTATGCAGGCAGACATGATGCTGGAGAGTTAACTTAGAGTTCTACATCTAGATCCACCGGCAGCAGGAAGACTGCCACACTGGGCATTGGAGAACTCTCCAGTGACACATCCTCCAACAAGGTCACACCCATTTCAACAAGGTTACATCTCCTAATAATGCCAGTCTATGGGGACCATTTTTATTCAAACTACCACAAAAGATTTTTAAAATCATTGGCTTGGTTATTTTATGCAGGTCTACTAAATATGTATGTTGTTACTGAGAATACATGACAATACTAGTAGTCATGAGAGCTTGAGTGCTGGCATTGGCTCTTCAGTGCTCTTCAGGCTTAAAATCTGGAGATGATGGAGCAAAGACCTCAAATCTATAAGCCTCCTGAGTGCATTGGTAGAATACCCAGACAATGTTTTGCAGTGAGACATAGTTCAGATTTCCCTGTATCATGAAGTAGACATTACGAAGCCAGTCCCATCTTGTGACAAAGGAAGTTAAACTTAACCAATATAGGGCTATGGGTTTTATGTTTTCTCTGCCACAGGACTCAGCCACTCAGGGAGGTAGGATGTGGGGAAATTGACCAGAGGACACACTGCTTCGGGGATGGTGAAGCACAGTCTGAGGCAAGGGACAGCTGGATCTGACTCTGGGGTCCCCGGGTCTGCAAGGAAGCTGGGTAGTCTGATTCTCAGGTTCTCGAACATCCAGGTGGCACTGGCGTCTGCAGGAGAGCTGAGAACAGAGCTAGGGCGTGAAGGTTGGATCTAGCCTGGGGGCTGGGAGGAAAAGGGGGAGCTCTGGCTGATCCCACAGGGGGAGTCTTTAGCTTGATGACAGGTTGGCTTGAGCTTGGGCTTGGTGGTGGCCTTGGTGGGGAGCACAGAGAGGCCTTCCGTGGGAGATTAGATGGCAGCTCTGTAGGCAAAGGGCTGATGAAAAGAACCAGTCCATGGTTTTAAGGCATTTATTGTCATGGCAGAAACTGGATGAATAAAACCATACCCCACTTCTCAGGGAGGGCCTGAGGTTAAATACCTTTTGCAGGGAGGAGTGTCTGGGAAGGAAAGCTTATTGGCTAAGCCCTCCAGGCCTTTAGGCATTTCATTAAAATGGAGCTCTGTCTTGAGCATACAGTGACCACAGGTCACATCCTCTACCTGTGGAGGGGTTTGAGGCATGGCCCTTATGTGACTGATGACCACAAATCTATGGAGGGCCCAGCTAGTGACAGGGTCTCGTGCCCCGGGAATCAGGTGAAATGCCTACCGTTCCTTCAGACTCACTGGGGCTTCTAACCTTAGTTCATGGGGAACCAGGCTACCCCTCAAGGTCCCACAACCCAATATTCATATCCATGAGAGAGAACCTGGAAAAACGGAGGAATTGATGAATACATGTCAGTTATGTGTGCTTGTAATTTCTGAGCATTGTTAATGAGCTAGTGGAGGTTTATGATGAATCCTCTCTGCTCTGCATTGTTTCAATTGTCCTACAGCACACTAAAATGTTGTCTCTACAGTATTTACAATATCTCTCATTGTTTCAATTGTCCTACAGCATGCATTACTGTCTCCTATGCAGTCCTTATAATGCCTTTGATGGTTTTAGTTGTCCTCCAGCACATTGTAAGGTCTTTTTTACAGTTGTCCAGCTTTCTGCCCTCAACGTCCTTTTGCTTGTTTCTTACTTATCCTTTGAAAGTGGATTCATTCATTTTAAATGTTTATATACATCTGTTAGTTTGACAGACCTGTGTAAAATCAGGCTATTTCTCCATACAGCCGGTATGTAGTAGGGCTACATATCTTTGGTTTGTCTGCTTTTCTCTATATTTTGTTAATACCATTAACATACAGCACTAACCTGTTATCACTCAACTCCTGATGCCTGATACTTCATTCTTATATAATTTACAGCCATTACATGTGTATCAAGTATGGGTATATATTAAACATCGCATGTGCACTGCTATAGTTCCTTGTAACTGGCTCCCTGAATTTCATTTTGTCCCTTTCAAAGCATTTTACTTCAGTAAAATGTTTCTTGGGTTACCACGATGGTGCATTAAAGGCAGTTGCTGCCAGTCCTGATGACATGAGCTTCTTCCCTAAGATTCACATAGTGAAAAGAGAAATTAGACTGTTGAAGACTGTATCACTTTTATGCACTTCTACACACCAAATATATAGATAAATGTAATTTAAAACTATTTCCAATGCAATATATTTATACAAACTTCTTCTTGATAAATTATTAATAATAAAATAAGACCCAGAACATCTGGGAAGTTTCTGGTTTATTTTACCCCAGTTTATTTCCCCCAGTCATCTAGAAGTGAGCTTCTCCAAAATGTGCCTGGGTTCTTTTAAAGGACACTTTCCAGTCGTGTGTGTACCTTTTAATATTATTTTACTGTTTGATCTCTTATTGCTCTCATGTGAAGGATGTTCCTTTTGTTGACCTGCATGCCTTTCCCCTCAAAATTATCTATGTTTACTTGAGAATTCATCCATGACATCTGTATGGGTTTTTATTGATTTCCAAAGCCAAGGGATTCCCCATTGATTCATATGCTGGATCTACATTTAGTCCTTATTTAATACAATTTAATTTTTGACTTGTTTCACTTTTGTGTCAAGTTCTTACAAAATATGTTCTGACATGAACACCACTGTTTACTCTTATTGCACATGCGTTCCACCTCAAAGGCTAGAATTTGGTCATAGAAAATTGGTCTAAAGATAGCAGCATGTCAAGGGACTTCTGCTCTGTGGCAACAGAGCTCAGTGTGTCACTGGCCGAATGCTGCAGTTGAGGCCGGCTTGGCTCTTCTGCTGCTCACACTGGTCTTCACTGGTTCACCATTCATCAACCAAATCACACTACAGCTTGAGCTTGTCTGCATCAGGATGGGCTCTCTGCTTTGTCTCTCATCTTTTAGCAAGCTAGCTTAGCTTAGCTTAGCTTTCATGGAGTGACAAGCTACATATATAACAAAACCAAAACAGATCTGCATGGCTTCTGGAAGCCTATGGCTTCAAAGGGCACATTTTCATTTCTACTGTAGTCCTTTGGCTGAGTTTGATATCATGTGTAGCCTAGATTCTAGGGATATAGTGATGAGCTGTGCAGCCCTTAAATATGGCACCCTGTGAAGTGAAGACGAGCTTCATGATATTGGCTTTGTGTACTAAACTTCAGGATTCCAGCCTATTGCTCATGTCATAGGAGTTTTAGGGACAGGGCATATAGGGAAAACATGTAAGTGATGGCATGACTGCTGCCTGATGTATTGTTGTGTTAGGAAGGGCATGTCTAATTCTGGGAGGGAACACAAGGACGACATCTGTTCCCACATGACAGAGACATCAGGAAGGGAATACAGCTGTCATTTCAACCTCCATCTGCCTCGTTCTTTCTCTACTATTAGAAATCTAGGGTTAACAAAAGACTGCTTATTAATTGTGCTTCTTCAAATCATCATAAATGATATCAGGCACTAGAGTGATGTTCACTGGGCTAATGACTCGATAAATACATGGAGGAACATTTCAGTTTGAAGAAGAAGGAACTAAGCTATCGGAGTGAAGCCAAGGCTGTTCTTTAGGTTGCTGAGATATTTTTGGCTCTGGGTACTTTATTTTTATACCAAAGTATAATCAGCACCTTTGGCTCATGTTCACATGGCGCATATGTTCCTTTGTGCTGAATAATCACTGTTAGCTGGTAGGCATCACCTCTTTCGGGATTGTTCTGTTATTGTGACCTCTAAAAAGACAAAGGAAGCACAGTGAATTAGCATCCTGCCTACTTAGCATCTCAGCAGTGAACAGTTGGTTTCAGGTTTTGGCACCCCCAGCATTATTCTTTCATTATGATTCATACAAGGGAATCCACTGAGATCAAATACATCAGCAAGGGCATTTTTAGAATCACGTTTCCTGGCAAACTTTAAGAGAACTTGGGTTTCTTTGTGTTAGATGGGAGAAACTTGTGGCAGTCTGCTTCAAGAGTGCTTTCCTCTTTAGAGAATTTCAAAGAAATATGTGTTTTTTTATTTTAGCAGTTTCATACACATAATGGTATATGATGCTGATATGATACACTGTACATAGCATGATTGTATAGGTCAGAACACAAGAGGAGATGCAGAGGATATATATTAGAAATTGGAAGGTATTATTACCTTGCCCTTCCCAGAAGTTACTCAGATGATCTGATCATAATCATGATCTGATTATGGTAAGATAACTGTGTGAGGAATTATCAGATTCTCTACAAGGAGAGGTTTAGAAACTCGCCTTAAGTCCCAGGACTGTGAGTGGTGTGGGATCCTTGGGTCACAACCTTAGCTCACAGGGCAGCCCTCCTCTCACTCAACCACATTCCCCTCTTCCTGCATGCTTCTAGCACCTCTGGTTGTTATGTTTGTGGATCCTCTGCCCTGGTACAGAGTGCTGACATTGTTCTCCATTTCCATTCCATCATATTCAATCCTGAATATGGGAAGATATCTATCCCACACTCCTGGGAACCATCATCCTTGCTCTTCTGTTGGAGCAGCATTTCATCATACTAATTATTACCTTTGTGATTACCTATAATCTCTTGTTTAGTTATTTATTTCCTCATCTCCTTGAAATGATTTCTGAATGTCTTTTCCTTCTCCGTCAGACAAGCTTTAGCATTTGTGTTGATGTCCCCTAACATCTCTTGACCCACACAGTCATTCAAATTCTTCAACGGTATCTTATTTTTATTTCTGTATGAGTGAGTATATGCAAGTGTGTGTTGTGTAAGCACAGGTGTGCATGTAGGTGCTCATCAGGGCCTGAAGATAGTATCAGTTTCTTTGGAGCTGGAGGTACAGGCTGTTTTGAGTCACTGAACATGGGTTCTGGAAAACAAACTCTTGTTCCCTGTAAGAATAGCAAGTGCTCTTAACATCTTAACATCTCAGCAGATCTCAATTATACAAAATTATCTTCACTATGATTGCCATCACTGCACCCTATGAGGAAACTTGCAGTCAGCAACCATGCGGCAAAATCTATAATGGTACTATTGAATCTGCTTAGGCGTGTTTGCATTATAAAGCTGGATTGCTAGCCAGGGAACTTTGAGGAAGTTGCTTTCTATAAACCTTAGTTCATTCCTGGGAAAGATTTAGAATCTTTCCATAGTATTTATAATCCAGTTTTTGCTAGAACCAAGTGGGAAATTATCAGGCAGAAGTATAGTATAAAGCTTGACATGCTGTGTAAATCCTCAGTAAACTCTGGCACTAGCAACACAGGCACGGTCCGCTCTCTCCAGTGGTTCAGCTTTTGAGAGTTGTTATCATCCTTCAGCACCGGGTCTCTTCAGCTTCTCTCCCTTGTTCATGACAGATGACCACATGTATCCTGAACTGGATGAACTTCTCTTGGTTTGCATTTATTACTCCTGGGTATAGTGGCCTCTATCTTCTTAGCAAGTCATAACAATACTGTGCTTATTAATCAGTACCATCAGATCTCTTATATTCCTGGCTTTCTATGCTTACCTATTCCTGGACTCTCCTAGCCTGTAATTCTAAATCTGTGTATTTTTGGAAAAATTGTATTTTCTTACTGAATCTCTACTTTGTCTGGTCCTTATTAATACTTAGAAATATTTAGTTATCTGAACTGATTTTATATATATATATATATATTCCATACATATTGAATATTACTTAAATTCTCTACTTTCACAAAATTACCAACACCAGCTATGCATAACTGTTCGATTTACCGGATTAAGATAATATTCCTTGCAAAAGCAGACACCACTTTTCTAACTTCTACTTAGTTTCTGGCACTGAGTTTAAACCTTACATAACTTTTGTGGAGTTATTTTGTCTATTCGGTGTTTATTAACCCAAAGATATCACTCAAGACTTTTGGGCTAAATGAGAAGCCTATCATTTTGACTGCATGTGCATTTATCTTCATGGGAAAGCTTAATGAGTATTCTGGAGAACACTGGCCCCTTGCGACCTTGTGTCTTGCCAGTGACAGTCTATCAGTCTTCGGTATGCAGTCCTTATAGTCCTATAATGGTAATGTCCTCATGCCTACCAGACTACAGGGCCATTTACAAATTACTCTTTTCCGTCCGTATCCTTTTCCCTCTTTCACTCACACCTGTCATGCCAACCATGCTCTCTGTTATAGTCACAGCCAGGCAGCCTCTTTAGTCACATAGTCTCTGCCTGATCACTGCATGTTAATAATCTTTTTATATAACTCTCTTATGTCTTTCCTTTTTGTGTGCTTGGAGGTTTGGTTAGCTCTCCTTAATCCTTTACATCTTTCTCCTGTTCAGAAGAAAAAATATTGATTCCAGTCTACATGGTGTGACTTAGAGATTTTACAATCTTAAACCAAGGCAAGTCTATCCTATTTGAATTAAGACACTAAGTTTTAGAGTTAGGGATCAAGGGCAATTGCTTCTGGAATTTAAGAACAAATCAGTAAAACCATAATCATGTAAGCGATACCATGAGCAATGGAAGCATTATTGTTTTGTGGAACATCTATGTCAATCTGTGCTCCACACCCAGCAGCTGTGGCTTTCTGCACAAGACCTGTATAGGATCAAGACAACTGAAATTTGGTAGTAAGACCCTCCTCCTTCTGAGGAGCTATAGGCAGTGGATCGTTGTTACAGGAGGGAGGGAGAAATATTCTGTTTGGGAGATGTGGCCACTGGGGTAGCTTTTCCATGCTCCAGTGGATAGCCGCACGTCCATGCTTTTGGGAGCTGCACTAACTGGACTTAATGTGTTAAACAAAGCAAAGCAAAACAAAAGAAACCAAAACAAAAGGATATAGAGTCAGGAGGAGGGTGTGGTGCGATGGGTATTATCAGGAGGAGGGTTGGGGGAAAGTTTGGGGGAGGAACTAGGTAAATGTGACCATGAAATGAATGGAAGAAAAGAACACTGATCTTAATTGGTCTCCTGAGATGTGCAAATTGGAGAACAGATTATTCTGAGTTGTTCTCACAAGGTCATTTACTGGAAAGTACAGTCAATAGAGGATGCTACTTTCTATTCCGGGGTCAATCAGTGACTTATAAAATTCTGTATGGAAGACAAAATGAGGGCTTTTTTTTTTGTTTATTTGTTTTTAAAGAAAAGTCCTCTGTTCCTTTGCTTAAAACAGAGGCAGCTTTAGTTTCCAGTTTTCTTGCCCTGAGATGGCCACTGTGCAGCTGAGCTGTCCCAAGTCTCATATGATAGACAGGTGAAAGTTTGAACCTTTGGAAAGGGCAAGCCTCATCTAAACAGTTGGAAATCTAATCACCTAAAGATAAAGTCACTACTCTATTTATGGCTTTCTCCCTTTTTTTGTCTCCTTTTTTGCAGATGGACATGCACAAACAGTTTTACTGTGAATATTTTGCTAGATTTTGTGGTCAAATATATAAATTAAATTGAAAAGATTTTGCCCAAAATGCCATTGAATACTTCAATTAGTTCCAATTTGTAAGTAAACTTTTGGGAATAATGAAAATAAACAACAACAACAACAACAACAACAGCAAAAGCCTTACAAGATAATTTCATTCAGACATATAACATATATTCCTGACAGGTTTGGTAAAGAAATATGGATTTCTGCAGTTTAACTGTAAATTTTGCAAGCTTCTTACTTTCTTGACACACTGAAAACTCAGAAATTGAGTATAGATAAAATAACTGTAAAAGATTCTACTAAGTAAAAATGACTACCCCTCTGCCCCCTCTGTTTTTTAAAAACACACTGCATAGAGTAAATTCAACTATCTCAAATATTTTACATGGATATTTTTAGCTATTAGCTGAGTAGGACCTAAGTAGTATTAATTAAGAGGAAGATGAACTTGCTGTATATATCCAAATGATGTGGGGTGGTGGTGGAATATGGTAGTCAACATGAAGGAAAGGACTTGTGGACATTATGTAGTGATTTGCTAGTTTGTCAGAACTAGAAAAGGTGAATCATTTAGGGAAAAATACCAAAATCTCAATACTGCAAAGAAGAGATCCTGTTTACTGCCTACTGTGGAGTTCCCAGTCTGATGTTTGAATTGCAGACTCTAAACAGAATTGCTACCTTGATCTGACGATATCCTCTGCCTTTATTCTGAACTTGCCCTTCTAAAGATAACAATATTCAAGATATCAGGGTTCAAAGGGACATACTCTGTCTCTGGATTCAAGTACTAATTTATCTCTGTCTCCTCTATTGTCTTCTGAATTTATTTGTATCTCTGGGTTAAGATTCTTAGTATGTAGAATATATACCTAGCAGTCATGTATCCCTGGGATCAATCTCCCCCATCACATGATTGGGCATGGTGGTATGTATATTTGTAGTTCTGGGACTTGGAAACTCTGAGTTCAAGGTCATTTTGAAAAACATTAGACCCTGTTTTAAGATAAAAACAAAAGAAAACAAATAAATAAACAAAAAACCTTGAAGATACTTGACAGAATATTTACTTGCCTAGTGTGTCTATAGGTCTGCTTGAACCTAACAGAGTTCAAGAATATAAAAACATGTATATGTCTGGGATTTTAGGAAATGTGAATATTTCTGTGGATTCAATATCCAATGCATCATTCACTAATATTCTGACATTCTCATTTTTGTTAGAGAATATGTTACTAAGAAACACTCTGGGGGGGCTAGAGAGATGTCTCAGAGCACCAACTGCTCTTCCAAAGGTCCTGAGTTCAAATCCCAGCAACCACATGGTGGCTCTCAACCATCTGTAACAAGATCTGATGCCCTCTTCTGGAGTGTCTGAAGACAGCTACAGTGTACTTACATATAGTAAATAAATAATTCTTCAAAACAAAACAAAACACTGGGAGTCAAAGAGTGCAGGGAGAATTCATGCTTTCTGTGAAACATGCACTGGTGTTCTGAGGAAAGGAGGAAGTCTTGCACAAAGGAGTGTATTTGAAAATTAAGGTGGGAGACTACCTTTTCCCAGTGGTGAAGTGCATTGTGGGTATTTCTATGCCAAGCTGACTTTCCCCTTCCCCAGTTCCTCTGCCTTCCACGTCCCTTCAGTTAGGATACACTGTCTCAGGCACCAAGTTTCCGAACTTGGCAGTTGAGGTTTAGAGCATACCCGGGCGAGCTCGGTGCTGCAGTCCTTCCCTAACGGTGCTCATGCACCTTCACTATCATACAGACACCCGGCTCAGCGATTTTGTCAACTGTTGAGTACATTATGGAAACAGTTAAGTGGATCTCTGTGAGTGCAGCCACAATTTATTGAAACAGTTTTGGCAAGAAGTGAATAACAAGAGAAATGAGTAATATTTTAACAATTTGCTTCATATACAAACAGTACAATAATTGGCTCTGAGACTGGGCAGAAAAACCATAAAAATCTTTTACATCACTCCTAATTGTGCACCACATTGAAAACTAAGAGTTTACAGCTCAAAAAACAAGAAATACAACTCAACAATTCTGTCTGTTGTGGAAAATGGACTGGATGGAGAATCAAACTTTGCATATCTCAGCTTCTTAGATGTCACAAAGATAATTATTAATGTCAAGATGGAATTCCAAATGATGCCAGATATTAATAAATCAAAATATCTTATTTACAAAAATAATTAAATCTAAATTTGAAAGCTGTGCTTGTCTTCACTCACTGTTGCTGTGAGCACCTCGAGATGCATCACCCATGGCTTTTCCCTCACAGAGCCAGAACTGCTTGAAAGGAAAGCCTCATGCCCTGCCTGTATTACACATAAACTAGATCACACTAGACTGGGTATTTCTGTACTATTCGGAGAGCTAAGTTAGTACATTTAGACTGAATTTTATCTGTAGGCATTTTTACAGACTGTAGATGGTCCTTCTGACTGAATGTCAATTTCAAACCTGAATGTTGACTAAAAGACAGAAGAAAAGCGAATAATTTTCATAAGTGTTTCAGTTTAAGTTAAATTATAAAATAGATGAAACAACAATTATTTAAAGTATTCTAAAAAGAACTAGAAGGATACTAATATGGCAAAAAATACTATCATTTTGAAAGGTAAGAAGGAAATGACTAAAGGGATATTTCAGTTGGAAAAATGCTTACTGTGCAAGCGCAGGTATCTGGGTTTGGTCATTACTGCACTCACTGACACGTTGGCCATGCTAGGGTGAACCTGTAACCCAGCACTGAGAGGGAGAGGTGAGAAGCCCTGGGGCTCCCTGGCCCCCCAGCCTGGCCCACTTGCTTAGTTCTAGGCCAATGAAATATACCCTTCCTTAAAAGTCAAGATAGACAGCACCTGAGAAATCACATATGGGAAATGACCCCAGAAGCGAAGTTGTGCTCTGACCTCCACACACAGAGCATAGCCTCCATGAGCACCCTCACATACCCAAGCACACACTACATACATAAGAACAAAGATCATTAACATAGAAACTCGACCACATACTCTACTTAAACCCCAAGGATACCAACCAAAGGAAAAGTAGACTTTTTAATATGCACATAGGAAATTGACTTGTCTCTGTGTTTATTTAATGTGTCATGCATTTTTTTTAGAATTTTTTTATTCAATATAGTCTTTATTTACATTTCAAATGATTTCCCCTTTCCTGGCTCCCATGTCCCCAAAAGTCCCATATGCCTTTTTCTCTCCCCCTGCTCCCCCGTCTATCCCTTCCCACTTCCCTGTTCTGGTATTCCCCTACACTGATGCACTGAGCCTTTCCAGAAGCAGGGGCTACTCCTTCCTTCTTCTTGGACATCATTTGATTTGTGGATTGTGTCTTGGGTATTCCAAGATTCTAGGCTAATATCCACTTATCAGTGAGTGCATACCATGAGTATTCTTTTGAGACTGGGTTACCTCACTTAGTATGATGTTCTCCAGCTCCATCCATTTGTCTAAGAATTTCATGAATTCATTGTTTCTAATGGCTGAATAGTACTCCATTGTGTATGTATACCACATTTTTTGTATCTATTCCTCCATTGAGGAATATCTGGGTTCTTTCCAGCTTCTGGCTATTATAAATAAGGTTGCTATGAATATAGTGGAGCATGTATGCTTATTACATGCTGGGGAATCCTCTGGGTATATACCCAGGAGTGGTATAGCAGGTTCCTCTGGAAGTGTTGTGCCCAGTTTTCTGAGGAACTGCCAGACTGATTTCCAGGTTATACCAGCTTGCAATCCCACCAGCAGTGGAGTAGTGTTCCTCTTTCTCCACATCCTTGCAAAATACCTGCTGTCTTCTGAGTTTTTAATCTTAGCCATTCTGACTGGTATGAGGTGAAATCTCAGGGTTGTTTTTATTTGCATTTCCCTAATGACTAATGATGTTGAACATTTCTTAAGGTGCTTCTCAGCCATCTGAAGTTCTTCAGGTGAAAATTCTTTGTTTAGCTCTGTACCCCATTTTTTGATAGAGTTGTTTGGTTTTCTGGGGTCTAACTTCTTGTGTTCTTTGTATATATTGGATATTAGCCCTCACTCGGATGTAGGGCTGGTGGAAGATCTTTTCCCAATTTGTTGTTTGCTGATTTGTCCTTTTGACAGTGTCTTTTGCCTTACAGAAACTTTGTAATTTTATGAGGTCCCATTTGTCAATTCTTGATCTTAGAGCATAAGCTATTGGTGTTCTCTTCAGGAACTGTCCCCCTGTGCTGATGTCCTCAAGGGTCTTCCCCATTGACTCTAACCAAACTAGTGAATGATCTATATGACAAGAACTTCAGGTTTCTGAAGAAGGAAATGGAAGAAGACCTCAGAAAATGGAAAAATCTTCCATGCTCATGGATTGTTGGGATTAATTATAGTTAAAATGGTCATCTTGCCAAAAGCAATCTACAGATTCAACACAATCCCCATCAAAATCCCAACTCAGTTCTTCATAGAGTTAGAAAGAACAATTCTCAAATTCATCTGGAATAACAAAAAACCCAGGATAGCTTAAGCTATTTTCAACAGTAAAAGAACTTCTGGGGGAATCAGTATCCCAGACTTCAAGCAATACTACAGAGCAGTAGTGTTAAAAAACTGCATGGTATTGGTACAGTGACAGGCAGGTGGATCAATGGACTAGGATTGAATATCCAGAAATGAATGCACACATCTATGGCCACTTGACCTTCGACAAAGGAGCTGAAAACATCCAGTGGAAAAAAGATAGCCTTTTCAACAAATGGTGCTGGTTCAACTGGAGGTCAGCATGTAGAAGAATGCAAATTGATCCATTCTTATCTCCTCGTACTAAGCTCAACTCCATGTGGATTAAGGACCTCTCCTTAAGCCAGACACACCAAGTCATGCATTTTATTATGACCCATTTACACATTAATGGCTTCGGATGTGTCTTTTTTTCTAGCTGAATGTATTCACAATCAGCATCCCAGTATATTATCAGGAACACACCTGTAGTTCAATCATTTTTCATACTGAAGCAGGAGAATTGAGTTAAGAGTCAGACTAGGCTATTCAATGGAATTCTGTTTCAGCTTCCTTATTCATTAGGTATTTGTTATTCTATTTCCCTCATGGTAACTATACTGAACAGAAGTCCAGATCCATCTGTAACACACACACACACACACACACACACACACACACTATTGCCAATCAAACAGATACAAGAATGTTCATAGGCGTATTGTTCACAGTATTAAAAACTTGAAGCAATCTGTTTTTCATCAGTAGGAAATGAATCAGGCTCCACTTCTGGAAATAAATGCTTCTAAGCAGTGAAACCTTGTTACTCAAGCTGCTACTTACTAAACATAAACATTCACCATAGGAATCAACTACCAGGGAAAAAAAACATAACTGATTCTATTACTATAAATTTAACACACACGTGATGTAGAGTGAAGGAAGTTAGTTCATTACTTCTCTGAGAAATTGTACTACTAATTTAGAAAAACCTAATAGGGACTTTATATGGAATTCTCAATGTTTCATTTCTCTTTTTACTTCAATAAGTAGCCATCTTTTTCAATCACCTCTTATTCATATATAAGCTTTAAATTGTATTTCAATTAAAATATATACCCTCTATTACATTTGTTCAACAGTTTCATACATGTAAAGTGAATTCTAACTTCTGTAACTCCCACTCTCTCTATTCTCTTTTCCACAATTGCCAACTCTCTTCCTCAGTGAGTATAACTTGAGTAATTTCTGTGATGATGGGTTTGGAGCTATCCTTTGGAACATATTGATCACTTTAATAGGTTCTTAGTAGAAAACAATGCCTGCCCCTCTCTAAGAATCCACCAGTAACTAATGCTTCAGGAGGGAGGGTGAACTCTGTGAATGTCTTTCCAATCTATGAGTGACTGTTGCTGGTCTCAGTGTTGGCCCGCTGTTTACAGCCATAGCTGCTCTGTGGTCATGACTGCATTTCCTGCCATGCCCAGAAGTCCCTGTATCAGAGTGCTTCTGTTCTCTTTTATCTTTTACATTCTTTCTTTTCTTTCTTTCAAAGTGACCCCAAAGATTTAGAGGTGTCTTATGAATGTCCTACTTAGGGCTGAGCACTCAACCAACAGAGATTCTTACTACTTTCAGCAGCTTGTATTATTTGTTTTCAGGAGGCTGTTCATTATGCAGTAGCTTCTCTAGACAAGTCTGAGAGTACTGTTTGTCTATGGATATAAATATAAACATTTAGAAGACAATGTTGGCACTATGACAACCCAGCTAAAAAGCAAGAGGTTCCCCCTAGGTTCTAAGATATCCTCAACCATGTATTTTTTTTTTTGACTGGGATTTCAATACCTGGTATGAATTCCCTTTTATGGAGCTGTGCATTAATAAAGTATCAGTTTATTTTGTAAATATTTACAGACATGAACAAATATAATATCATGTAATTTTAAAGTACTTAAAGGATTTTGATGAGGCGGTTTACAACTAACTTTGAATGGCATCTTTTACCTCCTAAAGTTACTGTTCTATTTCTTTCCTTCTGTGACAATCAATTCTCTGAGGAGTTACTATAGCTTCCTCCTACCCACTTTTCAATCCACTGCACTCACTCTCCTTCCCTCTCACCACTGGACTGTCTTGCTAAGACAGGAAGGCGCTCCTTTCTACTGAACGGTTCTGCAGCGTTGAATAGGTTCCCCGTTCAATATTTCCCACTGCATCTTCCCTCTCTCTCTCTCTCTCTCTCTTTTTAAAATTTTTATTTTCTATATTCTATGTTTACATTCCAAAGGCTTTCCCCTTTCCCAGTTACCCCCCACCATATGTCACATAATTCCTCTCCCCCCTGCTATTCCCCACTCATTCCCCCCCCCCAATTTTTCTGTTCTGGGTCTACAATACTGGATCCAATCTTTACAGGCCCAGGGTCCTCTCTTTTCTTCTTCTTGGGAGTCATTTGACTTGCTAATTGTGCCTTGAGTATTTAGGACTTCTGGGCTCATTAATATCCACTTATCAGTGATTGCATTTCATGTGTATTCTTTTGTGATTGGGTTAGCTCACTTAGGATGATAGTTTCCAGATCTAACCATTTACCTACAAATTGCGTGAGTTCATTATTTTTAATTGCTGAGTAGTACTCCATTGTATAAATATACCACATTTTCTGTATCCATTCCTCTTTTGAGGGATATCTGGGCTCCTTCCAATTTCTGGCTATTATAAAGGGTTTCTCTGTGTAGCTCCGGCTGTCCTGGAACTCACTCAGTAGACCAGGCTGGCCTCGAACTCAGAAATCCGCCTGCCTCCGCCTCCCAAATGCTGGGATTAAAGGCGTGCGCCACCACCGCCTGGCGCTTCCCTCTCTCTTTAATTGGTCATTTATGACTCTCTTCCAATCCCATTTTCTTCAATTCAATGTTAAATTCTGGACTTTATCAGGGCTCAAGATTTCCTAATGCCATGAGCAATCTTTTCCTTTTTGTGTTTGATGTGGCTTAAACCAAGTAAGCATTTCCTGCTTAGAACTTGCTCTTGCTCATAATTAATAATTTCTTTTTGATTGCAATCAAACTTTATTTGTTTGCTTTTTACAAACAACTAGATAAGTGCCTACTACATCTGGGGCACCAAACATTTATGGCTATATAATATGTTAAAAGAGTCTATGATATATTGGTTTTAAAAATGTCACGGTTTTATGAGAACTATAAAGAATAAAATGAAGTTAAAATTAGTTCAGCCTTCCAGTCTGTCTGTAAAACTTTACATCATCAACTCATAGATATTCTCCCTGACTTAAATTGTTGTATTTCAAATTTTTAAATTAAAAATAGGTTTTATTTATACATTATATTTTGATTATGGTTCCCCTCCCCCTAAGCCCTCCAGATTCCTCTCTTTCTCTATTCATTCAGATACACACCTATGTCATTTCTTGCTCATTAGAATACATAAAACTAAAAGAAAAGCTGAAAGCATTGAGATTTAAAAAAAATCCCAAAACAAATAAACAAAAACCCAAACAAACAAAGAAGAGCAAAAGAAAAAAAACAAATTAAAAAGCCCCACTGACTTTGCTTTGTGTTGACTATCTACTATTTTGCAACTCCTTTGGGAAAAGCTGCATTTTTATTTTAGAATAGTTGTTTGTTGGGGATAGCCTCTGTATTAAGGATGTAGGCTTTGTCCACTTCTCTTCTCAGCTCTGTGATCCCATCTGGTGCAGACCTGTGCAGCCCCTGTGTGGTCTGCCTCAGTGTCTGTAAGTTCATATGTGGAGCTGTTCTGTTGTATCCTCTCTAGCCTTACAATCTTTTTGCCTCATCTGTAGACTTACTGAGCCCTAGGGGGAGGGATTTCCTAGAGACATTACATCTATAAAGTCTCTTGTTCTCTATACATTGTCCAGTAGTGACTTTATGGACTTGTCCCCATCTACTAGGGGACAAATAGGAAAGATTCTCTGATGATATCTGAGGAAGATGCTGGTCTATGAGTGTTGTGTTTTATAAAACAGCGCTGTGAGGGACTTGGCTGACCCTACCAAGGTGTCCCCCTGAACAATCAAGCCATGTGAAAGGCTAAGCCTAATATAAAAGGGAGTTTATTTGGAACCTGGGGAAAGGGAAGAGGCAGAGGAGAGAGGAGGACAGAGATGGAGACAGAGAGAGAGAGAGAGAGAGAGAGAGAGAGAGAGAGAGAGAGAAAGAGAAAGAGAAAGAGAAAGAGAAAAAGAGAAAGAATGGGGAAAGGGGTAATCCAGAGGCTCCATTGGAATACTAGTTGTCTTTTTATTGAGAACACAACTGGCTTTAAATTTTTCAAAGCCCATTTTTAATGATGGTTCTTAAACACTTTAATCTCCCCCTCTAGCCCACCCTCTACCAGAGATAGAGGAAAAGAAAGGATATGGAGAAATTGAACTGTTTAGAAATGGTTTTTTGGAAAAAAATCCTATCTGCATTGTCAGGAAATAAAGAGCTCAGGTCAGCAGGTCAGCAGGTCAGCAGGTCAGCAGGTCAGCAGGGGCAGTGGCATAGCCTAGTTGGAACATCCTGGCACCAGCCAAATCTTAATGAGGGACAGGATTTACAGGAATCCTGGGAGAAGTTCTCTGCTGTTCCTCTCTCAGCAAAGTGAAGATCAGTGAAGATCTGTGAAGACATGTGAAGAACATGCTTTGCACAGCTTGCTCTACTTATACTCCCTCCAAACATCAAGTGTCCTCCCCATGTGTCTGGTCTCAGCATGTGAGTCTGTGACAGCTGACATTATTCTGCAAATCAGGCTGAGTCCACAGAAGCTTCAAGGAGCAGCCAACACACCACCAAAAGTTTTTGGTGCATTTCTCTCTGTGGAGTCCCAACAAATGGAGCTCAACTACTCAGTGTAAGGTGGGCTAATACATGCGTGTCATAGGCAAAGAATCCCTCATCACATGTCCTTACACATGCTTGCTATAGCATAACAGCCTTTCACCTGTGTCTTCTTCAGGGAAATATTCCTTCACATGTTTGCCCCTGCAAACCACCATCCTTCACAACTCATTTTTTCTAAGAACCCTTAAGTTTACACTTCAAGTTTGGTTTTAAAAGAATTTTGCTAAGACAATAGAACCTTAAACATAACACAGAGATGAAAAAAGTATTTTGCCCATAAAAACTGAAAAAAAAAACTATATCAATAATACACTGTCTTAATGGATAATGTGTAAAGTTTTTAAATATATTAATAGACTGTTTAAATAAATTTATAGGACAGATTAATACCTTCATGGCAAAACTTGGGTTCTGAAATTAGTGAGTTCTTGGGAGAATTCTTCAATTTTCCTGATGGCTTGTTATTTTTGCTCAAATAAGAATATAATTAATATATGTGGTCCTTTCTTAAATAGGTATTTTAAGACTATGGCCAAGTGATACATGGGGAAGTGTTAGGATTGAATTAGACAAACAATATTCATTTAATAATTTCTCATGTTTAATCTGAATCTATTTAATGTGAAAATACAAGGGACCATGTAGGAAGGATAATTGCTAGACCAGAGGGAGGTAAAAGCACCGGAGATTATTTAGGAGTGAGAACAGGTAGATTCTTCCTGGAATTATCTACAAGTTAGATTTGATATGAGCCGGTAGTGTTGTTTATTTCAACCTTTGTCCATGAAGCGAATAAATTAGGACCTCATCAGGGTATCCCCTTTTGTGTCTTTCACAGGAAGAGAAACAAATTTTAGGTGAAAACTTCGCTAATTTATTTTTTCTCTTTTTTCCTTCAGAATAACTCAAAAAGGGAGAAAAATGGAAACACACAGTTAGCTGTTAAATAAAAATTTTCTAACTTCAGGCTAATGAGAGTCTAGGAGACATCTCTGATTTCATAAAATTTGTATCAAAGTTTCCTTCTGTTTCCAGGGTGAATTTCTGACTCTTTTTTCAAAAATTGATTTCATTAATCAGAGGAAATGTTTAAAGTGTAGTAGCATGCTTCCCGGCTCTTAGGCAGGACGGAGTTTCACATAAAAGTGTAGCATGGGCTGGACTCCAGCTGCCCTTCACAGTTTCTTTCTTCACGTTCTTCTAGAGTCCTTTTTACATATAAGGGCGTGTGTGAAGACCCAGCAGGACCCAGGAAACAGGAAGCTGAAAAGTTCCAAATTCATATGGAAATAGAGACTAAAAGACTGTAATGGTGCCCACAGCTGGGAACTGACTGTGGAGGAGGTATGTTGGTGGGAGAAGCTTGCTACTGCCTAGCAGGACAGGAAGTGCTGCTGCTGGGCACCACACAGCTCCTGACACAGCTCCTGACGGGTGGAAGCTGCAGCCGCTGCTTCACAAACAGTCTGTGAACCTGGCTAGTGTGGGTACTGATCTCTGTCTTGCTGTTGACTCACAAGTCTCCCTCAGAAATTTCCATCCCCAGTTATGGAGGGTGGACAGAATGCAGAAAGGGAATTCTGGTTCTCACAGGCTGCTGCTGCTCTGGCCTCTGCTGCTCTATTTTCTTTCTCTGTCTGACATGTTCTGCCCACTGAAGTTCAAATTTATTTCTTTCCCTGTCTTTACAGGGAAAGAGCAAATAGACACACTCAGACCAGGCTGCCTTCTTTATAATAGTCATTTTTTGATGATTATTTTTAATACAGTGAAGAAAATGAGTCTCATTAGCGTTTCTTTATGACTCTTATATCACATGGCTAACTAACAATTCAGAGCTCTCTGTCCATATAGAGTGGTCCAGCTTAAGGCCCATGTCCTCAATGTGGTCTTCATGTTCTTTTGTGAAAGAGGATGGAGCCTGTCTTCCTCTGCCTCCCTTCCACAGGGATTCACCCCTAGACAGCACTCAGCAAGACAGCAGGTTGGCTTGGGGGTTGGTGAGAGAATTCATAGACTGAAGCCTGGTGCAAAGACATGCTTTTATGAGATGTAAAGCTGAGCTCCCATCTACTGTGTACCCGTGATGCATTTTCACCTTCTGTTCATCAAACCATTTCTCATTCTCTTGAACTCATGCACTTGAATTTTACTACCAGGTGCTTAACCTGAATAATTTGTTGGTTGGAAAACTTACCTATATCACAATTACTATTTTAGCTCTGATTCCTAATCTTACTGTGATTATTTGGGTTCTGAAAATAGAAAAGAATATCATGTTTTACATTCCAGTAATTCAGAGGCATTGATGTGAACTGTAATAGGAATGAATTTACTACATAAACCACATAGACAATTCTTAGAAGGAACAGAAATATTCTTTCTGTAATGCTCTCTGTAACATTATCTTCCACTCTTATGTTTTAAAAACATATTCCCTATTCTCTTTGCCTCCATATTCCTCCCAATGTCTGTTCTTAACCTGGTAGTAGGTGTCCATATTTTCTATTGTAGTCATTTTTTATCACTTCCAGTTTTCTCCATTTCTTTAGCGTGTGGGCACTCCTCATAGCCTGTGTATGTGCCGATGAAATGCTTTGTGCTCCGGCAGACCCTTGCATAACTCTCAGACTATATATCCAAGATTTATCTTCACAATCTCTCAGCCCATTCAAGTACTTCACTACATTTGATTTAATGTATACACTTGTTCAAAACACCAATCAAGCTGTGTGCCCGCCTAGTCCTTTATGTGTGGATTATTTTTACCTGCAATTTCTCTCAAGTTATGTAAAATTAACCCTCATGACTGGAGGACAAAAGTACTGTATTTATAAAGCATTGTCTTTTTCCCTCTACAAAAGAATTAATATCTGTATACACTAGCTTAAAATTTCCACCATGATTTCTCTGATCCACGTTCTTAGCCTTTGATCCTTTTGCTTACTAAGAAAATGGAGGGCCCAGAAAGCAAAATATGCAGACTCAGCCTCGGTCTTGTGCTTCTTCCTAGTGGCATTTTTATGTTTCTGCGGAGGACCATCTTGCTCTCATTCAAGGCACATGCTTAGCACTGGACCCACTATGCCTTACTTGTCCAAGAGGAGCTGCATGCTACCATCCTTTCTGCATTCTGCATTACAAGGGTGCACGCTAATTCCATGTTTCTCATAGAAATCAATGTGTGCTTATATGTGTGTGTGCGTTCTTTACAGAAACTCACTAATGGTTTCACTATTTTTTTCAGATCTTGTTTGCAGAAAAACTCTGCAAGAATCCTATTATTGTTTCATAGCCCAGTCAAGTTCTGATTTTGGTTCTGGTGATGGTCATCAAGATCATCTGTCTTTCTGACCGTATGGTCAACTCCAATTCTTTGCCTTCCTTTATCTACTACCAGGCCTGACATGATTTTCCCTCCTTTATGACATCTGGTCTTACTTGACTTGAAGATGTCATGCTCTCTAGTCACATTTAACATATAGACAAGCTGCTCACAATGTTTTCTGCAAATGGCCACATGACAAAGTAACACCTGCATTTGTGGTTATGATCAACAGCTGTATCTGTAGCTATGATAAATATGTGCATCTGTGGTCACAATCCATTCTTGGATCTATGATCATGATCAACACTTGTATCTGTGGTCACACTCAACACATGCATTTGTGGCCATGATCAACACCTGCATCTGTAGCCACAATCAACATCTGCATCTGTAGTCAGGATCAATACCTGTACCTCTTGCCATGAATAGTGCTTTGTTCATTAGCACTTAGGTCTGTTAAAAAGTGATTGAGCCTAGAAAGATGCTCTTTTAGAGGATCCAAGTTCAGGTCCCAGCACCCACATGGCAGCTCACAAACACCTGTAATCTTATACCAGGTGATTCCATGGCTTCTTTTAGCCTCTGAAGGCACCAAGTACACACGTAGTGCACATACACATATATGTGCACATACAATACTAATGCACATAAAATAAAAATAAGCAGGTCTTTAAAAGAATTCCTTAGCAATCTTGTAGTTTACAAAAAAGTGGACTGTAAGCTGGACTCATCCTATCAGCACTGTGTTCTGTCACAATTCTAGACTTCTGAATGGCCAACTGTTTTGGAACCCAATTTGTAGATCTTTTGTTTGGAGTGGAAGAGTTTACTTACTTGGTAAGACCAGTGTTTAAACTTTAAATACTGCTAATTAGTGTTGGTGTGCCAAGGTGTATGCTTCTTGTGGACCTTCTTGCCAAACATTTAAATCATGTTTTTGTTTCCATGATACCTACATTTGTATAGTCGCTGTGAATGTAATTTAAACTTAAACCTGATGTCCCTCTAAGACAATTCTATTGCTCCAGTTTTTCTCAAACCAACACCTATATTGCCTCTGACTTGTTTGATATTGATTTGTTTTACATCCCACATTTAACCTGTCTGTGGATTACGTGATGGTGTGTGCTTGAGGATATCTATCCATTGTTGTATCTGCAGAGCTGAAATCATACAGATGTAAGTCATTTCCCTTCACTCATATCATGAACATAGTCTAAGTTCTTAACTTAGGGCTCTTAACTGCCCTATGCCAAGTATACCCTAAGGTGGTGTTTCTCAAAGTATGGGCCATTAAACCATCTATAGGCCCACAAGGAGAAAAGGAGTTTATAGTGTACAGAAACTACATTATCGATCATATAATTTAGATTGTGTTTTCTATTAAACTTTATCATGAGTATTTGCAAACAGGGTGCAAACTCTTCTGAATGTCCCTATCTGAAATAGCTTTTCTTATTGGCATTCCAATATTATAGCTCATTCTTACCAAAGTAGTTGGTCTATTTGAATTAGATTTCACTTTGAATATGGAATAGTTTTGTTACTTGTAAAACCCTATAGGATCTTTTGCCTGCAGTTTAAAACTAATACCACCAGATGGTGATATTTTATTGAGAATATGATATGATCTCCAAGGATTAAAAATCTTGAAAGTTGATTATTTTTATAATACAATGGGACTTATTCCTTTGAAAAAATAAACATAAATATTGAGAGAATAGTGGTGATATGTAAATGCATATACCTTAGGTTGCTACTTAATATTTAGCTTGTTTTGTTTTTAATTCATTTTTACTTTTAAATTCTTTTTATTTTACTTAAATTTATTTGTCAAAAATTAATTCATGTATATAATACATTGTAATTCCCAATACTCTCATTCCCAAACTTTCCAGTCTTTCTTTCCTTTTGGTCAATCCCATTTCTCTTTCTCACAAGCATGCCCTTTTGTATTACCTTTAGGCTCACTGAGTTTAACCAGGGCCATCTGTGGACCATGGGTTTGTGGACCATCAGAACTGGCCTTTGCGGCTTGGTGGTCTCATCAATGGGAAAACAGCCAAAGACAATGACTCCCCATTTCCAAGAATGTATTATTAGTCATGGGGCAGCAGGGAGAGGTCCCTCTCCAGTCCATGACTGTGTATTGAAGAGCTCAGTCCTGGGTAAGTGCTATAGGGGTAACAGCAGCTGCTGTGAGATCTTGTCTGCCACGGTTGTGACATGTCCAGCAATGGTCATTTTGAAGCTCTTCTCTCGTCTTCCTGTGTTTACATTCTTCAATCCTTCTTCCATAGTGCTCCCTTATATGAGCCAATCTATTTTTCTTTTTAAATTGCTGTTATAAAACACCATGACTAAGACAAAGAAGGAAGAGCTAAATTGTTTCATGTTTCCAGGGGGATTAAAGCTCGTCACTGTCAACCCAGGGAAGCACGACATGACAGCAGACTGAAAGCTCACATCTTAAACAAGAATCATGAAGCCACATGGGACTGGGGAAGGACTCCAGGCTTTGAACTTTCAAATCCTGCTCCAGAGACACACTTCGTCCAGCATGGCCACACTTCCCAAACTGCCAAAGTAGTGCCACTAAGTGATCTCTGGAGACTATATCGGTCACCACATGCAACCACTACAGTCTTGTTTAGGGGTGAGCACTCAGCCAGCACTTGTCAGCACCTTGAGCAGCTGTGACTCTGCATTCACAGCTGTTCACTGTGAAGAGAGGCTTGTCTGATTAATGCTTAGAGTAGCACTTGTCTGTCTATATAAGCAGATGTTTAGAATGTTAATTTAACTGAATAACAGTAGTGTTGTCTTTAGGGCTCATTAATTCCCTGGCCACATGTGTTTGGCTAGGCTTCTAGTAGCAGGCATTAGTCCTCTCTGGTGGGGTCAACCTCAAGCTCAGTTAAAGAGCAGTTGTTGTTCCCCTTAACCATCATGCCGCTGTTGTACAAGTGGGGACACCTTGTTTGGAAACATCATATGGTTCACAGCTGGAGCTTTCATACCTCTTTCTGGAACCATGGAAGCTAGCACTCGGGGAAGAGGCTTCTCACACAGATTTAACTTCATTTCTTTTGTAATTAGTAATGCATTCTCCTGTCACAGCCTACATTGTTCTAGAGGCCGCTGGGACTTCTATGACCAACAACTCATGTGTTTACACTGGGCATTGGGAATTTTGCTTAGTAACCCACAGCTTTGAGGAGCAGCATGGTACATCCATTGGGGACAGCTTCCTTCAAATGGCCATCAAGAAAATTATGACTTAACTGGGTTGGATGATAGTGTCTTTTCATCTAGCTTATCCACACATGTAGGTTATCCTCTCCTACCCCTGATCTTTGCCATCTCTGGACTCTTCTCACTTCACACACAGCACTTTCCTTCTCTACTTCCATTTCTGCTTATGTTTTACTATTCCCTCTCCCCCATGCACCCTAGTGGCTCTCATGTAGTTTCCTGGCTTGCACAATATTCTAAGTTAGACATATATGTCTAAAAAACCCAAGGTAGGATCCACATATGAGAGAGAGAGCATGAGGTATTTGTTTTTCTGGTCCTAAGTTAGCTCATTCACTTTAATTTCTAGAACATCTTTCCACTTACCTGAAATTTCATAATTTCATTTTTCCTTATGGCCAAACAAATTTTGATTGTGTATGTGTATCAATTCCCATTACTAGGTTAACAGTAGATGAACATCTAGGCTGGTTCCAATCCTTAGCTACTGTGAATAAAGCGTCAGTGAGCATGGTTGTGCAGGTGTCTCTCTGGAGAGAAATAAAGCAGTTGGGTATGTGTTCAGGGGTCTTATTGCTCAGGCCTATGGTAGCTCCTTTTCAAACATTGTGAGATCAGGCTGCTTTCCATGGCCTCACAGATTTATATTACTACATGCATGCCAGGATGTTTTTTTTTTAATTTTAAATCTATTTTAAAACAGGATAAAGAAAATTTTTACCCCTATGAGAATGTTGTACAATTTATTTTTATTTTATTCCCTCTCCCCTAATTTTCCCCAAATCTGTATCCTTATCTTAGTTTCTTTCCTATTGCCATGGCAGAATACCATTATCATAGTAACTTACACAAGAAAGCATTTAATTTAGGTACTCATGGTATTAGAAGACTAGAGTCCATGATCATGACCAGGAACATGGCCACACCCAGAACAGTAGTGGAGAGCTTACATCTAACTCACAAACAGGAAACAGAAAGAGCTAACTAGGAATGGCTTAGGTTTTTAGCTTCTGAAGGTCACCCCTAGTTACACACCTCCGTCAACAAGAACACATCTAGTTCTTTCCAAACAGTTCCACCATCTGTGTTATCAAGCGATCAGATATATCAACATTCATAGCTCTATAATTTTTTCCTAACATGCGCCCATGTCATCCACCAACCCTATCAAGTCTAATTAGTGGTTCTCTCATACTCTTTGATGTATGACCTTCCATTGGAACACTGAGAATTTACCATAGGATGCCCTGTTAAAGAAAACTGACTTTTGCTCTTCCAGCAAGCTATCAATTACAAATGGCTGGCATGGATACTACATGCTCGTCTCCCTTCTTCATGCTGGGATCTTCTCTGGCTTGAGCTTGCATAGATCTTATGCTACCATGAATTTATATGTGCTGCCCTGCTGTGTCCAGAATGTATAAGATTTATTTTTATGCATATGGATATGTATGTGCCTGTGTGAGGGTATGCACAAGTATGCATGTGCCCATGGAGGGTTTTGGATCCCCTGGACATGAAATTACAGGCCAATATAACCCACTCAATATGGATGCTGGAAAATGAACTTTGACTTTTGCAGGAGCAGTGTGTTCTTAACTGCTGAGATGTTTCCCCAGCTCCTCATTTGCAGTTGATGATGGCTAATGTTGCTAGGGTGAGATGGTGTCTATCAAAGGATTTAATATACATATCCTTTATTATAAAAGATATTAATCAGTTTTGCATCTTTATTCTTTGTATTTTTTAGAACCTTTTAAATTTCCTTATTCCATTTTTAAACAAACTGGCTTATTGTTTTAATGTTTTGTGTTTTGAGTACCAATTCAATATGTAAAGAGCATTAAAGCATTATAATATCTTGCCATTCTATTTCCTTGTAAAATTCTGGCTGACCCTGTTGCCCCCAGATCATAATTCTCTTTAGGCAACTATCTATTTAGAATCTGTAAAAATAAATCTAACCTCTTATAGGAAGCTTTTTGTTCTTCTAGTAATTTTTAAAATTAATTTTCCTTATTTATAGCAAACAGCATCATGCTGGCAAAAGCTTTCTGTTTCTGTAGACCCATAGCAGATTCAAGGTTGGAGAGAGAAAAAGCCTGTGAGTTTCAAAAGGAAATAATAAGCCTTATGAAATATACCCAGAGACTTCTCTCTAACAAAGGAGCACTGTCTAGGGAAAGGGAATTTATCACAGTTAAATTCCAGCTGTCCTTTATCACTTAAGGGAAGGAGAACATGTTGTCACTAATGGTTAGAGACTTGAGATAAAGACTGAAGTCTTGGAAAATCCTAAAGCAAAGCAAGGAGGCAAAATTGAAGCAACAAGAGGAGAAATGTAAAACCTTGACATGAAGACTTTAAACAGTTAAAATAATTATTAAATATTTTCAATTTTAAACAAATTGGCATAATCAGTAAAAAGGACTTTACTAATACTATGTTTTTTCAGAAATTCAGATGTCTCTTTCCTCCATTCCTTCTCAACTTCATTACCTTTTCTTTTGTTATTAGATACACACACACACACACACACACATACACACACACACTCAAACACACATGTAACATGAACACACTCACACAATGTGTTTTTAATTGAATATAAAGTAAAAGTAGACACCTCTTTAGAATGAATACTGTGCCTAGAATATAGTTGTCATGGTGTGAGTACTAATGGTTCTGCAGCTCTTCCCTATGGCTTTCACGCAGCCTACATACCTCTTGCTGACAGACTTCTCTTGTCTTTGGGGGAATTCTATATTTTAGCATCTCTACCATTATGGACTCTCCATTTCATTTCCCCATTAAGGGCTCCCTGCTGGGAATCCTACTATGTTACACTGGCCTCTTAGATCATCCTTAAAAATATAGCTGCAAGCCTGCATGACACAGCAACTGTTCTATTTTGCAAACATGAAAAACCAGCCTGCTATGGTGTATAAGGTTCATCATATGCTGAAACAGTAGGGAGGGTTGCTGTATCTTCTGTGCACTTGGGCAGCTGAATCCTGAAAAGCACTTTCTCAGGTGGCCTTGTGCAAACAAGGCAAAAGAGCAGGCTCATTTCTCAAGAGACAATCTTTCAAATGTGTTTGTGATGTAGTCATTAGAATCTTCCATGGGTAGAATTTAATCATCATCCCAGTGCGAAGTTCTTGACTTCTGCTTAATGGCACTAATATCTTCAATATTTATAATCTCCACATCTGAAAATTGAAGTAATATGGACAGACTTAACATTTAAACATAGGAACTATTTTTTCTCCTTCAGTTTATTTTTGTTGCATTTTCTTCCTGAACCTCACTCCCCCCCCCCGTCTGTGTGTGTGTGTGTGTGTGTGTGTGTGTGTGTGTGTGACCATGTGAATGCCACTACACATGTGTAGAAGAAGAGTTTTGGGACCAGGTTCTGCTGTCTGCTGTCTTCCTAGATATCAAAACAGAGTCACGATGAATAGCATCCATTGAAGCTGAGGACCTGCCAGGAATGCCGGGAGTACTACAGCTCTTAGAAGAGAGGCAAGAAGGTTTGAGCAGCCTGCACAGGGAAGATAGCCAAGCTTCTTCCTATCTAGTCCACTCCTGCGTCAGGGCCGGCACCACCAGCAGAGGTGGTGGCATAAGTGGGAGTTTCGGCAGCGTGAGCCTGACCAGCTAGGAAGGTCCAAGGTCCAGTGATGAATGCTTTGGGAGAGAGAACTTTTCCCCAAGCGTTAAAGCTCAGTAAAAACAGGCACTCTCAGATGATCCTCAGTGAAATAACTTGTGTGCTTATTCCATGTGGATAGAACTATATAAACACGAAAGAGTAGGGTGGGATTTAGGGGTAGGTAATTCCTATGGGCTCAGTTTGAGATGTTAGGGACGCTCTGTTTGCATGGGGAGAGAATCCAGGTGTTTCCTTATGTGACCTATTGCCTATGGTCAGTGTTGTGGTTACATGTTCTAGACCAGGTAGAGAAATGGGTTGGAATTGATTCAACGCCTGTTGATCTTAAGTCAGGAGGGTCTGAGCTCACTCATCTTTATCAGTTCTGTCCGGTGGCACATTCTGCTTAGCCCGTAGGCTCTTCCTCCATCATGTGGAAGTTCAGTCTCTGAACTAAGGTAGTGAGGCCTGGCTTCACTCATGGAGCCAGCTTGCTAGTCTCTAGTCTCAATTTTTGAGTCCCACACAGAACCACCCATTAAGCTACATTTACAATTCCTATATAACCTGTATCTCCAAACTCTGATTCCTCCCTTCAGACAGTTCTGATGGTCTGGGAACCACAGGGTTACGTTTAAGTGCAGTGACGACCACAGTTTTCTGTATCACTTGTTTTCCATTTATGTGATCAAAGATCTTGTGGAAGGAAAGCTTTATTTTGATTCGTAGTTTTTGCCTTTCAGTATATCAGGGTGAGGATGAGTATCTGTGAGCACCGAGGAACACTCCTGTCATTGTGGATCAGGAAGCAGAGAACAGTGAATGCAGGCATGCTGCTACATTTGTTTGTTCCTCCTGTCAGTCAGAGTGGTCAGACCATGTAACAATTCTGACCTACATTCAGGGTGGGTCTTTCCCCTTCATGTGGCCCTTCTCCAAAAGGTCCTCAGAAATGCCACACGTTTGCTTTAGTCGGATTGTCACATCAGTGACTCTAAATCCAATTAAGTTTACAGTGACTTTCAGGCTTGTCTTGAAGCCTGAAAGACCTAATGTGAGGTTGATAGAGACAGATGTGTTAGGAGAGGAGAGAACACAGTGGTGTGCTCAGTTGGGGTGGGGGTGGTGAGTACCAAAATCTACAGAGTATTGTGCACCTTGGCTTCATTGTCATTGGGTATACCATTGTTCTATTAGTGTCTGGCGCCTGATTCTTAGAGCTGCACAGATGATCACAATCACTGTCAGTGCTTGTCAAGAGTGAAGAACATGAAAATCTGACCAGGAGGTGAGGACATAAGGCATTTCTGATGCTGTATGATGCACTCTTGGGGTAGGAAAGGTAACAGAATGATTAGGCACTAGGGCAACAGGATTTGTATAAAATTATAAAGGAGTCCTCAAACCACTTCAGAGAGTCACTAAGTCTAAAATCTTACAGTTTTCCCAGCTTGATATAAAAGTAACAAGATGTCCCTACATCCATCCAGTCCTCATTGGCTTAGCACAGCTTGATCTGTCATTCTGCAAGCTGAGCTGCATATTCCGGAAGCACACTCCAGTGTCAAGGAATAAGTTCATTCCTCCTTAAGAAACTGGGAGAGACATTATTCAGTGGCACAAAGAGTTCTTCCTTTATAGAGTAATTGTTAAGATTAAAGGACTTAATACATAGTTAACAGCAGGAACTGCATTTGACAGTAGTCAGCATTGTAGAATCGATGGCTGCTGTTTTTCTTATTATTAATGATTGGATGGAGAGCACTCATGAGTCTCTGAGGGATTTGTTTTGACAGGTTTATGGCAGTGACTTACTCAAATGTTACTTGTAACAGCGTCCAAAGAGGATAATGTTTAATGAATTGCAATGTTTCCTTCATCTCACTTTGAAAAAAAGAAATAAACAGAATTAAAAACAAAAACAAAAACCAGAAGCGTCACCATAATCTATTGATGTATTTTTGAGATTTATTTATGCCTTTGATGTAAACAAGTACTCTGTCCTCATAAACAGCAAAAGAGAGCATCAGGTCCCATTACACATGATTGTAAGCTACCATGTGGTTGCTGGGAAATGAACGAGGGACCTCTGGATGAGCAGCCAATGCTCCTATCTTCTGAGCCATCTCTCCAACGCCCATAATCTATTTGAATCTCTGTTTATTCAGGTTTGGATCATAGCGTTAGTCTCAGTTGTGCTGGCATGCCTTTTGCAAAATTCACCATCATAATGTTTGTTTATTTGGGGGGACTTTACTGTTGTATTCTTAGAGGCACAGTATTGTTGAGCTAAATATAAATTCACATTGGTTTGCTTTCAATTTTGACTTCTCTTTACTGTGATGATGATTATGAATTTGATGAGGCTGCAGATGCTGTTTTCAAATCTAATGGGAGGGCTAGGTCAGAGGAGGAGGAGGAGGAGGAGTTAGTGCATGTTGGGAGTTCATGAATAATTTGCACCCATCAAATTTTACAATTCTTGAATCTCAGGCAGAATCATAGGCCAGATGGTTTAAGTTCAGGCCTCTGTTTTTGTGTTTTGGACTCGAGTCTGAACAGAGCTTGCTTAGCTCTGAGTGACAGAGATGAATTTGCCTAGCTGGCTGGTATTTCATTTAAATAATATATAGATATAACTCTTTTCTTTCATGTAATTCTGTGTCAATATATTAATTATAGAATTATAGTCAGCATCTCCCCATAGATACATGTGTGTGTTTGTGTTTATATAAACATGTATGTGTGCATGTACGTGTGCCTGTGTGTGTACATACATGCATGTGAATGCATGTGATTGTGCACATGTGTACAGGAACAAGTGCACATGTATTTGTGAAAGTAGAGATCAAAGTTCAATTTTGGTAGCTCATTTAATCTATCTGAACTTTATTTTTGAGACAGGGTCTCTCACTGAACCTGCCATTCTCTACTTGGGATAGGCTGGCTGGCCAACAAGATCCAGGTATTCTGTTGTTCTTGCCTCCTCAGTGCTGGAATGACAAACAACCAGCCTGGCTTTTCTTATGAATTCAGTCTTGAGCTTCAATTGACATATATATATTATATGTAAGAATATATAAATAAAATATACATTTACTTACATATATACACATATGTATAGTATAGGGCATATATGTGGTATGTGTGTGTGTGTGTGTGTGTGTGTGTGTGTGTATGTTATAGGGCAGGAAATGTAGACTTATTGTCACTGTTTAAAGCCCTTTCTATTTTAAAATTTTTGAGATTTTTTAATGACAATTTTATTATTGGTATAGGCATCAGCCTTAGCTGGGTATAGGGATCAAGCATGGACTTTTTCCAATGTAGGAATTACTCTACTATGCCTATTAAATATATATCTTTTGGGGAACAGAATTTAACATCTTTACTATAATGTAGCTATGGGTGATTTGGACACAGAATTGGAAACCCCAATTTTTGGGGGGTGGGTGTAGTGAACTCTACTGATAATATTCATGAGGATAAGGCTCCCAAGACTCTTCATGTTATTCTAGGGGTCTGGGATAGAAACTGTTAAGGAGATGCTCAGAGTCCAGCTCTGAGTTGGGACAGAGACTTTTTGGCAGAGGAGGGCTTTTTTCTTGCCCTTGAGACCTTGCTCGGGTAGGTGGTCCAGGGCTTCTTACTCCTTGGTGGCCATGTAGAACATAAAGTCCACTACCCTGTTGCTATAGCTATATTCATTGTCACACTAGAAATGAGCTTTACAAAGTTGTCATTGAGAGCAATGCCAGCCCCAGCATCAAAGATGGAAGAATGAGAGTCACTGTTAAAGTTGCAAGAGACAACCTCATCCCAGTTTAGGCCAGATGCCCTTTAGTAGACCCTTGGACACTTGCTTCACTAACTTCTTAATGTCATCATATTTCACATCTTTCTTAAGGTGGCATGTCAGATCTATGATGGACACATTGGAACAAAGAAGACCATGATAGTGTGCTTTCTGTTCAGCTCTGATGTTGCCCATTACCTTGGCAACACCAGTGGATGCAAAGATGATGTTCTGGACAACCCCATGCCATCATACTGCAGCTTTCTATAGGGGCCATCTACAGCCTTCTGAGTGGCAGTAATGGCTTGGACTGAGGTCATGAGACCTTCTGCAATGCCATTGTTTTCATGGATGACCTTGGTCAAAGGGGATAATCTTGGTGCAGGAACCTTTGCTGACAATCTTGAGTTGTCATACTTCTCATGGTTTACAACCATTATAAACATGGGGGCACTGGCAGAAGGGGCAGAGAGGAGAGCTCTTTTGCCACTTGTTTCAAGTGGGCCCATGTTTTCTTCATGGTGACACAAATTCCAGTAGACTGCACAGCATACCTGGCACCAGCATAGCCCCATTTGATGTTGGTGGGACCTTGCTCCTAGAATATGGTGATGACCTTCCTTTTGATGACAAGCTTCCAATTCTCAGCCTTGAATGTGCCTTTAAACTTGTCATGGGAAGAGTCATATAGAAATATTTGACCATGTAGTTGAGGTCAATGAAGGGGCCACTGATGGCAACAATATTCACTTTGCAAGAGGAGCTGGCAGCCCTGGGAACCAGGCATCCAATACAGCCAAATTTGTTCACTCTAATCTTCGCCATCATGTCTAAGGGATGAGGGTGGCACTGCATGAGAAGATATGGTTGTCTCTGGAACAGGGAGGAACAGAGTTCATGTGTATTCTTTATATTCTGTTTCTTTGAGAAATAACAATGGCAAATATTTCATGTCAGACACGCACCTCTTTGACATTAATTGTTATAAGTCTCCCAATAACTCTATGAGTTATCATCATCATATGAGTTATTATCATCCACATTTACAGTAAGCTTACTAAGGCTGAGTAACTTGCCTAAGTGTGCTCCCTCTGGTTCCATAGACTATGCCCATGCAGTAAATCTGGGGAGCTGAGGATGCTAAGGATCCACTAGAGTCCCATGATGGCCTTCAGTATTACTCGTAACTTCACTGATGTTCAAACTACTAATCATTATAGCCATAAGAGTTCTGTTCAATGTGTGTATCTTCTTAGTATTCCCATGACAAATGTAGCATCATAAAAATGCACAAAGGAAAGAGAAAAATAGTCTTTACTCTATTAATTTTTATTATCACATTTTAAGTCTGAAGCTGGGGAAATAATTCCTTATTACCAGGCACATTAAACATCCCAGGAAGCAGATCAATAATAGAATGCACAGAGACCGCACAGTACCCCTTTATCTCTGTCTTAGAGAAATACATCAAGTTTATCCTTCCCCCTATGATATTCTTCTTCTTGGCTTCAACTAAATTAGTTTCCTGTTAGTCTTCTGCTTGGGTCCAGCTACACTTGAGGAGAGATTTTATTTTGTCAATGCCACCACTGTGCTATTGACGCAGAAGCCCAGTGTGATATCAGAATGTCAACAATTGCAACTGTTTTATGAAAAAAAGTATGAAGTAGATTTTCAAATTTTTGGTCATTTTTTCAAGTTCTAACAATAGTTTGCATTTTCAATCTATGATCTCAAGATAAGTATATGTGAATAATTTAAACAATTGCAAGATACTAAAGAGCCAGAATCTTTTATAGCCCATGGCTTTTATGCTTATTACCCAAGTTATATTTAGGTTATTCTGTATTCAATTTAATATTTTTATAGTGGGTAAAAATGGATCCCCCAAATGAGTTTTCTCTTTCTTCCTCTCTTCCTCTATTCCTCTCTTCATCTCTTCCTCCCTCCCTCCACTCCTTCTTCCCTCCCTCCCTCCTTCTCTCACTGTCTCCCTCCCCCTTCCATATTAGGCAGACCTCATTTCTTAAGCTAATAGCAGACATGTGATAAAGCACATGGCTTATTTTAAAGACTCAACCTTATTCAGAACAAAGTGCAGTGTGCTGGTTTGTGATATAGAACAGCTATGATCTGTTTGAATGGTACTTCTGAACTCTTTGTAGACCAGATTTGTGCTGATGAGCCCTGCAGTGCCTATGTCAGAATTTTGTGGCAGAGTGATTTATTCAAGGTTCTGGACATGTGCTTAAGCTTTTCCATCCAATAATTTGCACTGAAGCTGATTCAACAGAGCTGTTTTAAATAAAAACAATTGTGACCTATAGACAGGATGAAAGATGGAGCCTGACTGACTGCACTTTTTGCGTGGTTGCTGGGCTCAGAGGCAAGTTCTCTCACTGGACCTAGAGTGCACAAATCCTAGGTAGACTGGCTATGTAGTTTGCACTAGGGATGGGGATTCCCATCTGTTTCCAGATTGGTAGATGACTGCCACCTGCCTTCTTTGCTCTTATGTGGGATCTGACAATCCATTCTTTATTTTTATGCTGTACTATATCTACTGACTCACCCCCTCCCCTGCCGACTACACATTTTATTCTTTATCAATCTCTCATTATATTTCCAATAAAGAAACTTGCCTATCACTGTTGCTTATTTTAACAGAAGGGTTTTATACATGTCACTGCCTTTTGCAATTCACTAATGATTAAATGGTTATCAATTATGCTCACCACTATCTTATATGAATCATTTATAACTCAGCTCAAATATCTTTGTAGCAGTTGTATGCAGAGAATATTTTATTTGAACATAAAACAAAAATGTCTAGATCTTTGTGAACTGAATTGAATGGTCTTGGCAGGCACGTGGGTTGGAAGGAAATTGCTGAACTTGGGCCTCCCTTTGCTGATGCCAGGTATGGTGTCTTGGTCTTAACTTTCTGGGACCCTTTTGATCCTAAAGTGAAGTACATGCATGAACTAAAACTAATCTTTTAAATCATTATTTGTAGAAGAACCCTCTCTCAGTTAAGGAGAAATGATGCATTTAAGAGATTGAAGAACAGCCTGCTGCCTAAGGTGAGGTGAGAAGCACCCATCACCCATGTGCAGCTTGTTCTTTTCACTGGCCACATCCCCTGGGGTGTATTTATAGAAAATTATAAAACCTTCCAAAGCAGTATTAAAATAAAAATTAGTTATAACACGTTCCATTCAAAAACAATTTTCCAATAATCCCTTAAAGTATAAATGAGCTTTTATAAACTGACCCTTCCATCCCTGTGACAGAGATAGGGCCTTATCCAGCTTTCTCTGTTGAATCGTCTCCCAGGATCCATTGATTGCTGCTTTCAATCTTGTTCTGTTTGTTCAGCAGTATGGATCTTTACCTTTCCAATGGGAACAGAGTCCTTTGAGCAGTGCAGGTGCCTGAGCATAGTACACTTGTGAGGGTTAAGTTCAGACAAGGGCCATAGCTCCATGTAGGATGGAAAGCGTGGTATCTCTCCTGACTGACACCCTTGCTTTGCTGCCTACCTGAGTTAGGGAGCACCAAAGCATTAGCTCTCTTTTCTCTGCTATTTGTTTTTTTTTTCAGTTATATATGTGAATTTCTGACTGAATTTCCTACTTTCAGATATGCTTTAAGTCCCACTGTTCCTTTTCAAACAGATTATGAATACAGAACAACAATTTATAAAGAGGTAAGGGCATTTGTATTAAAATAACAGCATTGAAAAAGAAAACTGGAAAAGACCAGCTTCAGCTTTTTTATGACCCCAAAATATTTGGGGATATAAATTATTAGGAATTAATAAAATAAAATCATTTCATAATATTCTTAGGCTGTTTCAGATTAGGAGATTTTTAGAATCTTAAAATATATTTAATCAGGAAATATCAAAAGAACATCTTAAATCATATATAAAACTTTTTATGATATAATATGAACTTGGATTTAAAAGAGAAAAATATTGTAAAATTTTTAGGGAAAACTGCTTGTTCCATTGATCATTATTATTAGTTAGTGTTAATAGTATGTACTACAGGAACTGTGTATTTTCCATGAAGTTGAGAACTCACTTGAGGAGACAGATATGAATCGCAGGCATATCTGTATGACATAAGTCACTGTCACTGACTGGATGGGTCCATCTGCTCATGTAGGATAGAAAGCAGGCACAGACTGGTTCTGAAGTGAATGCAGACTGCTCCATGCACAGCAGCTATGAAAAAAATGTGCAATGAAAACCAGGCTCACTGCTGTGTGGCTGTCACCTAGCATTAGGGAGATGATGGCAGGAGGATCAGGAGTTCAAGGCCATCCTCAACTACATAGCAAGTCTGAAGACTTCTTTGGTATATGAGGCCAAACAAACCACACTGACAAACAGAAAAAAGGATCACATCTGACCAATTTTGAAGATGCATATTTTATTCTAGGTGGTGGGATTTGAATATGTGTGCTTTATCTGAGAAAGGGAAGAGATGGGACACATGCATTATTTTGCACAAAGCTGAAATGTGTGCATTTGCACCACAGCTCTCTCCTGGATTACACCTTTCTAATACATTACAATGCAACTATAATGGGCCTTAAGGACAGTCAGTCCATCACCATCTTGCTGGTCATTGTTCCTTACCAGTTTCTTATAAATTCCCGATTTTCTGCAAGAAGTACAGCTAAATATTGCAATGGAGTGCTGTGGTGGTTTTGTTGTGGTAATCCAGTTTGGGAAGGACTAGATGGTATGGACTAATGGAGGAAAGATGCTATTGAGGGTAGGTTTTGAGAGATTAAAGACTTGGGCCCTTTTGAGTTTGCTGACTCTGTTGGTTTTGGTTTGAGACAGAAGCTCTCAGGTGCTGCTCTAGCTACTATGTCTTTGCCTTGCTGCCATGATGTTCCTGTCATTATGAACTCCTATCCTTTGTATCTAACAAACCCTCCCTTCTATAAATTGCTTTGACCATGATGTTTTATCAAATAAATAGAATATTAACTAATATAGTTAGTTATCCAGAAGCTTGATAATTTCATTTGTTATCTGTAATATATTTGTAGATTCAGTGAACATAGAAGGTCTTATGTCAATGTAATAAGAGCAAGAGTCTATAGTGGTCATTTACTGTTCTGTTAATACATTGTGAATGACTTAAGATTCTTTCTGTACAAGGATCCTGGTAACACCATCTCCTAAAACTATTAATTTTACCCTGTTTTCTCATTTATGTTTTCTCATTTAGTTTTTGCCTCTACTGTGTGGTTCACACAAAATGCACCATCTCACTCCCCATCCCCAAACGCCTCTCCTCCACCTGGAGAAAACCTGAGAGAACAAATCCTGTAAGCATGGTATGATGAACAATCTTGTCAACTTGATGGCCTTTAGAATCACTGTTGAAACAAATCTCAGCGCGTGTGTTTGTGAGGAATTTCTGTACCACACGTTAATTAAGGTGGGAAGACCTACTCTATATGTAGATGGCCCTATTCCATGGGAAGATTCCAGAGCCAGTAACAAAGGGAAAACAAGCTGGGCACAAGCAGCCTTCACTCAGCATTCCCTGAATGAGGGTGGCATGATGAGCCTCCTGCTCCTGCTGCCACGCCTTCCTCCCATGAGAGCAGAGCAAAAACCAGCCCTTCCTTACTCCCTTCCCCTCTGCCCTCCCTACTTCCGTCCCTCCTTCCTTCCCTCCTTCCCTCTCTCCGGCTATCTCTCCCTCCCTCCCTTCCTTCAGTAGTTTTTGTCACATATTTCATTGCAACAAACAAAAAGGTTACAAATTTCCCAGGATTTGGATTAGGACCTATGTTTGTTTGGCCCACTTTATTTTTTTTCTTCCAACCTCTCCCCCACCAACTCCAGTGAAGAAAAACAAGAGGACAAAGTGGGAGAATTTGGGTGTAGTTAGTGGTAGCAGTGTTGAGATGGTTCTGTACCAGACCCGGTGGTGGCAGCAGCCATGCACAATGTGGGAGTGTGGAGATATATTTGAATATCATCCTGTTCCTTACCAAAGCCTGTGCTCTTTGCCAAGCCTACCCTCGATTCTGTAAATACTGCCCAACACAAGTTGATTTCTATTATGTGTAAGCAAGAAATGTCTCAGATTTAAAACCACACTGACACAGTAGCATCTGGAGACATACCGATTTATCTGAATAAATATAAGCAACCATTTTATAATATTGACGTGTATTAAGAATTTGTCAATATGTATTTATTGTGATATATGGCAGCCATGTGGCCAAGCTTTAAAACTGGTTTGAGAAGGAACCAAAATGCTAATGTAATATTCCCTAAAGCTTCTGTGCCAGAAACTGGTAAACAGTAAATGATGTTATCAATATTGGTAACTTATATACTATTAAGTTTTTGATATCCCACTATGTCCAATTTGTGTTTCCTATATGTGCACCATTAAAGGAAAAATGATTAGCTCTTCCTTAACAAGTATCAGCTGCCTGTAATATCTCCTTATTAATTGGTAAGCATGGAGCACAAGATACCTCCAACCCCCATTAACACTATAATTTTGGCTGGCTTAATCTTGTACAGGTCTTATGCTTGTGTGGGTAACTGCAGCTGCTATGATATATGATGTATGATATATGATATGTGATCTGTGATATGTGATATGTGATATGTGACAGTCATGATATATCCAGAGAACAGCACCTCATAGTACTTCTGTACATCCTTTGTCTTAAGGACACCATTCTGTCACCCAACATGGGACTTGTGCCATAGTATTAAAAAATGCAAAAATGAATTAGAAAACCATCAGGGAAGAAACATCTACTCTGAACTAATAGGGATCAGAGATCCAAGGTATAGTAGAATTTAATGCACTGAGGTAAATTACAAGTCAGGAAAACATAGACACTATCATGAAAAAGTCTATGGTCATTATAACTAGATACACAGCTGTGATGTTTTATGTGGACAATGCATTAAGCATAGTTTATTTTTTCAAATAGTTTCTGTTATTCACGTGGGCATTTTTGTTTTTGGGTTTATTTCACCCTTGATTTTTTCCCTCAATCCATTTAGTTATTATTGATCCTTTTCCTACATCCTCTGTGACCTTGCCCCTCTATTTTAATCTCAGTGCTAATGCTTTGACTGAAGTCCTCATTATGTGCATCGAAGCTGTCACAGATGGACTTTGGGTTCTGGCTTTGTAGATGAATCATCCTATTTCATGCAGCTGGCTGCAGAGGGACATAACTAAGACAGAAACCTACCTTTTTCAATTTAGTGTTCAAAACAATGGGGTTTATTATGTTTTCATAAATATATGTCACAGGATTTTTCTGATCAAATTGCAAAGAATCCTTGCTGATGTCACATATGTATATATGTATATATATTATGTATATATTATATATACATATATGTATATATATTATGTAAATTATGCAAAACTCCATTGGATATTTGTACTACATTTTATTTACATGGTTGCTTATAGATATTTAGACTAGTTGCATTAGCTGTTGTAAATAGTGGATTGATGAGCACCAATATTACATACTGAGTTAGACTTCTACAGGAATGAACACAGGATTGGCGTAGCTGGGTCTTATGGTAGTTTTACTTTTAGATTCCTGGGTAACCTCTATACTAGTTTTCATAATGGCTACATCAATTTATGCAAAAAGTGCAAAAAGTTTTCTCTTTCTCCATACCCTTGCCAAAAATTGTTGTTTGTTTTCTTAGTGATTGTCATTGTGAATGAAGTAAGATGAAACTTCAGTACAGTTTTGGTATTTATTTCTCTCATAACAAATGATATTGAATCTATTTTTATGTAATTATAAGCCATGAATATTTTTATTATTGAAATTGTGGCTCATTTAGTTTGCCCATTTACATTATGGGTTATTTGATTTCTGACATTTAAGATTTTAAATTATTGTTTGTTCTGTCAGATGTAAAGCTGGTGAAAGTTTTCTCCCTGTGTGCATGCCTTCTCTCACTGGGCACAATTTCACAGTTTATTTTGTAATAGTCCATAATTTCACTGCCAAGTGTGACAAGATGATGCACCAAGGTGTTCTTGTCTATTTTCTTTCTGTCCTTCCTGCTAGCTTTCTCAGGACTTCTTTAGAAGATGCCCCATCTTACTTGCTACAAGTTGTTTTGCTGAGGTGGCTTTTCTTTCCTATTTTCTGACTGCTTAAACTTCTTTTAGACCCAGGTCAGGTATCACCCTTTCAAATGAAGTTTCTCTGTTCTACTTCTGTCCTTCTTAGCAATTAGTCCATCTAACCAATGATTCTCATACAGTCTGCTTACCTATCTCTCCCATGTTAGACTTGAAGACAGTAGGCTTTACTGACCTACACATTGTCAGTATCCAATCTAAGACTTTCCATACCCTCTGGCATCTCAGCAATATCCATCAATAGGATGGGTTTTTAATACCTTGAATTATAGAAAGAATCTTATGAAGTAAACCTTCCATGTTGTTTTCACTGTATAATAAAAGATTTAGGTGAAACAAAACACCACTGATAAGACAGTAACTGCTTCAACACTACTGGCTGAGATTTGTTGTAGATGAGATAGAGATTTGCCATTTCAGTTTCATGCATGAGGAAGAGAATTCAATGAATTTAAGTAAACTTGTCCAAATCCACACATGGAGGTAAGAGAAGGCAATGGTTTTTGAGGTGCCAATTTAAATATTTTATATTTTTCAATTTTTTATTTTTTATCTATTGTCATTTCTATGCTGTGATGTCACCTCAAATTTAATGTGTTTTATCATCTTTTAAGGGTCATATGATTAAGAACCTTCTAAAAATATGAGGTGGTCTTTCTTTTTTAACTATTTTTTATTAAATGTATTCTTTATTTACATTTCAAATGTTGTCCCCTTTCCTGGTTCCCCTTTCCCAAAAATTCCCTTACCCATCCCTTTCCTTGCTCATCAATCCATGCACTCCTGCTTCGCTGTCCTAGCATTTCCCCATAATGGACATCAAGCCATCTTAGGACAAAGGGCCTCTCCTCCCTTTGATGTCCAACAAGGCAATCCTCTGCTGGATATTCATCTGGAGATATGGGTCTCTCCATGTGTACTCTTTGGTTGGTGGTTTAGACCCTGGGAGCTCTGGGAGTCCTGGGTGGTTCATATCGTTGTACCTCCTATGGGGCTGCAAAACCCTTCATCTCCTTGGGTCCTTTCTTTAGCTCTTCCATTGGGAACTCTGTGCTCAGTTCAAAGGTTAGCTGAGAGTGTCCCCCTCTGTATTTGTCATGCACTGGCAGAGCCGCCCACATGACAGCTATATCAGGCTCCTGTCAGCAAGCACTTGTTGGCACTCACAATAGTGCTTGCATCCACAATAGTGTCTGGGTTTGGTAACTGTATATGGGATAGAACCCCAGGTGGGGCAGTCTATGGATGGTCTTTCTTTCAGTCTCTGTTTCACACTTTGTCTGTGCATCTCCTGTGGGTATTTTGTTTCTCCTTCTAAGAAGGATCAGGGGATCCATACTTTGTTCTTTCTTCTTCTTGAGCTTCATTTGGTCAGTGAATTGTATCTTGGGTATTCCAAGCTTCTGGAGTATATACCATGTGTGTTCTTTTGTGACTGGATTACCTCACTCAGGATGATATTTTCCAGTTCCACCCATTTGCCTAAGAATTTCATGAATTCATTGTTTTTGATAGCTGAGAAGTATTTTATCTTGTAAAGGTACCACATTTTCTGTATCAATTCCTCTGTTGAGGGACACCTGGGTTCTTTCCAGCTTCTAGCTATTATAAATGAAGCTGCTCTGAACATAGAAGAGCATGTGCCCTTATTACATGTTGAAGCATCTTCTGGGTATATGCCCAGGAGTAGTATAACAGGGTCCTCTGTTAGTATTATTACCAATTTTCTGAGGAACCACCAAACTGATTTCCAGAGTGGTTATACCAACTTACAAACCCACCAACAATGTAGGTATGTTTCTCTTTCTCCACATCCTCACCAGAACATGGTGTCTCCTGAGATCTTGTTCTTAGCCACTCTGACTGGTGTGAGGTGAAATCTCAGAGTTGTTTTGATTTGCATTTCCCTGATGACTAAGGATGTTGAACATTTCTTTAGGTGCTTCTCAGCCATTTGATATTCCTCAGGTGAAAATTCTTTGTTTAGCTATGTACCCTATTTTTAATAGGGTTGTTTGGTTCTCTGGAGTCTAACTTCTTGGGAGTGATTTCCCTAATTTCTTCCTCAGCCTATCCTTTGAGTATAGGAAGGCTACTGATTTGTTTGAGTTAATTTTATATCTGACCAGTTTGCTGAAGTTGTTTATCAGTTGTAAGAGTTGTCTGGTGGACTTTATTGAGTTGCTTAAGTATACTACCATATCATCTGCAAATACTGATACTTTGACTTCTTCCTTTCGATTTTGTATCCCTTTGACCTCCCTTTGTTTTCTAGTTGCTCTAGCTAGAACTTCAGGTACTATATTGAATAGGTATGGAGAGAGAGGACAACCTTGTTTTGTCTCTGATTTTAGATTCAAGTTTCTCTAAACTAACATTTAGTTTAATGTTGGCTACTGGTTTGCTGTTTAATGCTTTTACTATGTTAAGGTATGAGCCTTGAATTCCTGATCTTTCCAAGACTTTTAACGTGAAAGGATGCTGAATTCTGTCAAATACCTTTTCAGCATCTAATGAGATGACCATATGGTTATTTTCTTTGAGTTTGTTTATGTAGTGGATTAAATTGATGGATTTCCTTATATTGAACCATCCATGCATCCCTGGGATGAAGCCTACTTGATCATGGTGAATGATCGTTTTGATGTGTTCTTGGATTTGGTTGGCAAGAATTTTATTGAGTATTTTTGCATTGATATTCATAAGGGAAATTGGTCTGAAGTTCTCTTTCTTTGTTGGATCTCTGTGTGGTTTTGGTATCAGAATAATTGTAGCTTCATAGAATGAATTGAGAAGTGTTCCTTCTGTTTCTATTTTGTGGAATAATTTGAAGAGTATTGGTGTTAGGTCTTCTTTGAAGGCCTTAGAGAATTCTGCACTAAAACCATCTGGTCCTTTGCTTTTTTGGTTGGGAGATTTTCAATGACCACTTCTATTTCTTTAGGGGTTATGGTACTATTTAGGTGGTCTACCTTATCCTAATTTAACTTTGGTATTTGGTATCTGTTTAGAAAATTTTCCATTTCATCCAGATTTTTCAGTTGTGTTGAGCATAGTCTTTTGTAGTAGGATCTAATGATTTTTTGAATTTTCTCAGTTTCTGTTGTAATATCTCCCTTTTCATTTCTGATTTTGTTAATTATGATACTGTCTCTGTGCCCTCTTTAGTCTGGCTAAGGTTTTATCTATCTTGTTGATTTTCTCAAAGAACTAGTTCTTGATTTTATTGGTTCTTTGAATAGTTCTTTTAGTGTCTACTTGGTTGATTTCAGCACTGAGTTTGATTATTTCCTGCCCTCTACTTCTCTTGGGTGTATTAGCTTTTTTCTGTTCTAGAGCTTTTTGGTGTTCTGTTAAACTGCTAGTGTATGCTCTTTCCAGCTTCTTTTTGGAGGCACTGAAAGTTGTGAGTTTTCCTCTTAGTAATGCTTTCATTGTGTCTCATAAATTTGGGAATGTTCTTTTTTATTTTCATTAAATTCTAAAAAGTCTTTGATATGTTTCCTTTTTTCTTCTTTGACTAAGGTATTATTGAGTAGAGCATTGTTTAGTTTCCATGTGTATTGTGGGCTTTCTGTTGTTTCTGTTGCTATTGAAGACCACCCTTAATCCATAGTGATCTGATAGGAGGCCTGGGATGATTTACATCTTCTTATATCTATTGAGGTCTGTTTTATGACCAATTATATGGTCAATTTTGGAGAAGGTAATGACGAGATGCTGAGAATTCTTTTGATTTAGGATGAAATGTTCTATAGATATCTGTTAAATCCACTTGGTCTATAACTTGTTAGTTTTACTGTGTCTCTATTTAGTTTGTGTTTCCCTGATCTGTCCATTGATGATTGTGGGGGTGTTGAAGTCACCTACAATTATTGTGTGACTTGCAATGTGTGCTTTGAGCTTTAGTAAAGTTTCTTTTATGAATGTGGGTGCCCTTGCATTTGGAGAATAGATGTTTAGAACTGAAAGTTCTTGGTAGATTTTTTTCTTTGATGTGTATGAAGTGTCCTTCCATGTCTTTTTTTTTTTAATGACTTTTGGTTGAAAGTCAATTTTATTTGATATTAGCATGGCTATTCAGCTTGTTTCCTGGGACCATTTGTTTGGAAAATTGTTTTCCAGCCTTTTACTCTGAGGTAGTATTTTTCTTTGACACTGAGGTTTATTTCCTGTGTGCATCAAAATGCTGGGTTCTGTTTATGTATCCAGTCTGTTAGTATATGTCTTTTTATTGGGGAATTGAGTCCATTGATGTTAAGAGATATTAAGGAATAGTGTTTGTTGCTTCCTGTTACTTTTGATTTTATTTTTGTTTGTGTGATCATCTTTTGGGCTTGTTAAAATAAGATGACTATCTTGCTTTTTCTAGGGTGTAGTTGCCCTCCTTACATTTATATTGGCTATTATCCTTTTTAGGGTTGGATTTGTGAGAAGCTATTGTATAAATTTGGTTCTTTCATAGAATATCTTGGTTTCTCCATCTATGATGATTGAGAGCATAGTAGGTCTAGGCTGGCATTTGTGTTCTCTTAGGGTCTATATGAGATCTGCCCAGGACCTTTTTGCTTTAATGGTCTCTGGTGAGAAGTCTGGTGCAATTCTTCATTCACATTTTACTTGGCCATTTTCCCTTACTGTTTTTAATATTCTTTCTTTGTTCAGTGCATTTGGTGTTTTGATTATTATGTGACTGAATGAATTTCTGTTCTGTTTCAGTCTGTTTGGAGTTCTGTAGACTTTTTGTATGTTCATGAGCATCTCTCTCTTTAGGTTAGGGAAATTTTCTTCTATAATTTTGCTGAAGATATTTACTGGCCTTTTAAGTTGTAAATCTTTGCTCTCTTCTATACCTACAATCCTTAGGTGTGATCTTCTCATTGTGTCCTGGATTTCCTGAATGTTTTGGTTTACAAGCTTTTTGCATTTTGCATTTCTTTGACTGTTGAATCAATGCTTTCTATGGTATCTTCAGCACCTCAGATTCTTTCTTCTGTCTCTTGTATTCTATTGTTGATATTTGCATCTATGACTCCTGATTTCTTTCCAACATTTTCTATTTCCATAGTTGTCTCCCTTGGTGATTTCTTTGTTGTTTCTACTTCCATTTTTAGATCCTGGATAGTTTTGTTCAGTTCCTTCACTTGTTTGTGTTTGCCTGTAATTCTTTTTTTTTTATTGGATATATTCTATATTTACATTTCATTTCCCTTTTTTGGTTCCCCACCCCCCCAAAAAGTCCCACATGCCCTTTTCCCTCCCACTTCCCTGTTCTGGTATTCCCCTACACTGATGCTTTGAGCATTTCCAGCACCAGTGTCCACTGCTTTCTTCTTGTCAGACATCATTTGGTATGTGAATTGTGTCTTTGGTGTCCCAAGATTCTAGGCTAATATCCACTTATCAGTGACTGCATACCATGGGTATTCTTTTGAGACTGGGTTACCTCACTTAGTATGCTGTTCTCCAGCTCTATCCATTTCTCTAAGAATTTCATGAATTCATTGTTTCTAATTTGCCTGTACTTCTTTAAGGGATTTCTGTGTTTGTTTTTAAGGTCTTCTTCCTGTTGACTCATGTTCTGTATTTCTTCAAGGGAGTTGTTTATGTCCTTCTTGAAGTCCTCTATCAGCATCATGAGATGTAATTTTAAATCCAGATATTGCTTTTCTGGTGTGTTGGAGTATCCAATACTTGCTGTTGTGGGAGAACTTGGCTTAGATGGTGCCATGTTGCCTTGGTTTCTGTTGGTAATGGTCTTGCCTTTGCCTTTTGACATCTGGTTATCTCTGGTGTTAGCTGGACTTGCTGTCTCTGACTATGGCTTATCTGTCCTGGAAGCCTCTGTATCCATCCTCCTGGAGACCAGTTCTCTCTGTGTACACAGGTATGTATGTACTTCTGTGAGACCAGCTCTCTTGTGGTTGCATTTGGATATGTATCTGTGTGGCCCCAATCAGCTCTGGGTGAGGATGGAAATGGGAAGACTCCTGTCCTAGGCTGCTTCTAGGCTCTTGTGTCCTCAGGGTTTCTGGCTGTTTCCTCTGACCATTAGGGGTGGACATACCTTTGCTGCCAGGCCTCTCCGCACTCTTCTGTGGCAGAGCATGGTCCCGAGCCAGAGACAGAAATCAGAAGGCTCCCACCTGAGGGTTCTGGTTGTGTTCCTTGAGAGGCAGGGGGCGTGCTACCTGTGCTGACTGGACTCTCTGCACTCCTGGGTGGTGAGCTACCTCCCTGCGCCACTTGGTGTACTGTGTCAGAGAATAGGCCTGAGGTGGAGACAGAAACCAGAAGTCAAGTAGTCTTTCTTAAAGAATCCCAATGAAACCAACATTCTCTGTTAGTCTGCTAATGCAGTATTTTCAGCTGTGATGCCTTCAATCATATGAACAAAATTCTGACCTAATGCTTCAGGAAGAATTAATTAAATTCTTGCAGGTGGTCTTGAAATCTTTGAATTTCAACTCAAGCTTCTAATTGTTAAATGACCTTTATAGCCTAGCAACAACATAGTCACATCTCGAGTTAAACAAGCAAAAGAAGCACTAGCTATATGTGTTTTTAAGATTGTAATTATTTTTAACTTTAACCTTTACAAATTTTGGTTATTTGAATCAAATTATCTAAAAGAAAAGTAATATTGCATAAATATTGTTGCCTTCCTAGGAAGAAAACCCACACCTCTATCTTTTGTTTTGTATGAATATTTCCAGGACATAGCACAGGTGTCCTGGTGTTTTCCTCATTTTGATTTGGCCTTTGCTGGATGGAAACACTGGCATTTCAAAACTCATCATTGCCTTACTTTAGTCTTGTTTTAGTTTTCTCTAGGGATTTACTTTGCTGTGACTAACATATTTATTTTGTTGTTACTAGTTTGCAACAAGAAGAACATAGATTTATAGTGAAGGAAAGTATATTGAAATTCTGACTGTGCCATCTACTGGTGCTCTCTTTGGACAGTGCAATTAATCTTTGTGAGATTACATTTACTAATCGGTAACACATGATCGAAGTATCTTTCCTGTGGACTGAAACTTTACAGAGTCAGCTTATTGATAGTGTGGACTTATATCTGGTTTACCACAATATTGCCAGACACAGTGATCCTACTAAATCATCATGTGGGTTCGTGAGGGAGATCCCTGCAAATCCAAAATAACGTATACATTTAAGTTTCATTATTCCTAAGTTTTTATTAGATAGAAAAAGAAAAAGAATAGATATGTTTGACACACTATCAGGAATGCATGCTCTTTATAGAATAATTCAACATAAAAATGTTGCTCATTGTCAGTACCATGGCTATAGTTTAATGGTAGAACCGCCTAGCATTCAGAAGGTCCTGGGTCCATACCATACCTTGGAAAACAGCACAACTTATGATATTTATATATTACTATACACAGCAAACACTGGAAACCACACAATTTACAATATTTCTCTGTTAAGAAAACTGCTATTAATATTATTTTATATATCATTGTTACAAGACCAGAAATTGTTCTAAGTTATATGGCAAGAATGGACATCTTGCTGTCATATGTAAACAAATCTTAAGGTAAGTACATTTTGTATTACAGTTGATGCCAATAAATTGGTCTTCAAAAATCTTATCAATTTCTATTTCTACCATTGCTACATGGGATTTTCTATTACCAAACTTGCTTTAAAATACTGATATTCTCATTGTTAGTTTTTACTGTTCTTCTGTGAACAATTTGGCATCTCATTCTTAAAACTAATTAAAACTCAAATCTTAGCCACTTTAAGATAAGTGGTGATTTAAGTAATAAACATCTATCCCTACATACTAAAGAAAATGGAAGTCCTAGTTAGGGAGCATGGTTATATTCCTGGTGAGGACTCCCTTTTGGATTATTTCCTCACAAGTCTTTCATTGGCAAGTGTTTAGGGAGCTGAGATATAAGGGCTCAATGACAAATGAAAATGTTATTCTTATGACCTCTCCCAAACCTAGTTACCTCCAAAAGACTCTACTTAAATGCTGTCACATTCAGGAATAGAGATTCAACATAAGAATTGAGAAAGGGACAGAAACATTCATTCCACAGTATCTACCATGTGTCAAACATTCTAGATGCTACAGGTACAAGAGTTTCTGATAATAGCAGTACCTTTATGAAATCTGTGCTGAATTGAGAGAGCTGGGAAAGAATTATATAATACAAAGCAGGAAAGGGACAATGCCTAACAAACCAAGATTCTACATTATAGGTGGTAGTTAAGTAGAATTTTCACTTTTTTGAATGCCTAAGTGAGGACATCTCATCCAGGTCCCTGACCATTTGCCTCTGATGTGATGGCTTCTGACTGTATCTGGGACTATATACCATGGAGACATTCTCTGCCTACAATATTTTACCAGTTTTAGTGATATAAGCCAGAGCAAAGGACGTAGCATGCAGAAGCAGTCTCTAAGTGATGCTGGATCAGAACCGATGGTTAATGAGCTACATCTTTCAGTATCAGTTACACATTCATTTTCACAACTTCCTCAACTTCTTCACCTTCTTACTCAAAAAACTCGTTTACTCACAATTCCAATGGCTATTTCCCAGACTCATTACTTGTTCTAAAATGGTGATGCTTGCTTTATAGAGCACATGGTATAGAGGAAATAGCTGAATGAGGTGTCTCGATAAAGAAAATTTCATGTTGTAACTTAATCTTGTGTCTGGCCTCATTCCTGAAATGTTGGTATAATCAAAGTTTAGTAGCCAGACACTTTCTTTCATGAACTGAATTTTTAAAGCCTTAGTTGGGATATATTCATGTCCCTCTCTTACCAAAACCTTCAGGCCTTAGGATACCTGGAATTGAATCTCACAAATGGTCAATTTATTTCTTTTCCATATGAAAATAACAATCTAAGAAATGTTCCCTCCAAGTCCACCTATTTGTCTCACCTTTACTGAATGCTACTCACATTCCTTACTACAAAAGATGTCAATATACAAAGTAATTCAATATAAATGATGATCCTAGTCACCATTATTTTGATGTTAAAATCATATTTTGTTACCATTGTGTATGATGATTTTGCTGTAGACTTGGGGTTAATAAAACTTCACAAGTTAAGGAAATTTCCATGTATATCTTTATTTTTAATTGTTTTCTTTTTAAAATTACAAACACTTTTTACTTCACTGAACATATTTTTCTACCTATGAAATGGCAACTATGTGTTTTCTCTTTTTATTGGAAGGTAGTACTTGAGTTAGATGCCCAATCTTCAGAGTTTGGCACATCTGTGATGCGATCTGACTCCTGTCTTTCCATTTAAGAGAATATTAGGTAGTTCTTAGCCCCATTTTTACACTAAATTTCACCATCTATTGATTAAATATAAATAAAACTATATTATAGTGACGTTATGAGTGAAACATGACTCTTTTAAATTACTAAATTTTTAGAGTCCAAGTAGCTGTATTTATCAAAAGTTATAAGACACTAAAGTAAAAATCTATGTAAATACTCTTTGTTCCTAATGATAAGCAAGCATTTGCAACATTCTGCTCTTGTGAATTGCTTTACAGAAGGCACTAATATGAAAACAAACAAATAAAATCAACAAAAACATCTGCTTCACCCCTAGCCATGTAATGACATTAATCAGGAGCTACTGACATACAGATGGAGCACAAGAACCATAAAACATGAGGCTTAAAATAGAAGAGCTCTTTAGAACTTTGCTCCAATGAAAACGTAGTCTTCAGACATCTAAGCCAGGGACATGCATGGGAACAAAGGTAGAGCCACTGCTGGCAGGTAGACGGTTATTAGGAAGCACCACACAGGTTTCCTGTTGGACACTTGCTATTTTACACATGGCAAAATGTAAAGACACTTATGGTTTATATTTATTTTCTGTTTTAAATAAAGTAATAATTTTGATGTTTTTGTAGGTTTTAAGAACAATGTGCAGTATGCACACTCTCATTTACTCTTTTGAAATGTCTGAGACCACTTACAGCAGTTTATCAGTTCTGGTGTTTTTTCCTTGATAGTAGTAGTGAGTGTAAAACTCATTCAATTGGTCAACAATAGATCATCCTGCCTGGAATAAAATGTTATGTCTTCCAATTGTGTGTAAAATACCAAAGTATAGCTATGTGTTTCCTGAGACTATGCTTAAAGGAGCCAATTTTATTGGCACACTCAGGGTTATTACTACTGAGTACTTCATTGCAAATACCTATATGTAGCTGAGGGCTATTGTTAAAATTCTTGGTTCATAAGCATGGAGCCCTGGGTTTGATGTCCCAAGTGTACATATAAAAAAATCCAGATGTTGTATGTATACTTTTGTCACAGCACTATCAAGTGAAGATAGGCAGATTCCAGATCCTTCAGTATTTCTTCTGAAGAAATACTGAATAAATACTTCTAAAATCTCCCATCAGCCATCCTACCTTATGTTGGAAGCTCTAGGCTAGTGAGAATTTCTGTCTCAAAATACAAGGTGAGGTAGTTTTCACTCAGGATTGTCTTAAGACATTGAATGCACAAGCACATATATGTGTGACCCTACATCTATAAACACACATGCAGACACACACCACCACCATCACTACCTCCACCACTACCACCGCCACCGCCACCAACAGCGGAATAGGAAACATTATTCTTCATTCCTCAATTTCAATTCTATCTGTATATTTAACAAATGTACTATTGTCAAAATCAAAATAAGCTTTAAGAAAATACCTACATTCAAATCACCTTTTCATGTTGCAATGCTTTTGTGTTGAATTTTAATTAAAATATCTTCAGAATTTGCTGACCTGAATTCAGTGATTCAGTTAATAAGCATTCTGTATCTTTGTATTTTTCCCTTTGCCTCCTACTTTTATGTAAGAACTCATTTGCACCAAGACAGCAATATTGTCACTTCTACAAATCAAGAGAATAAAGAGGAAGATCATTTTTATCACTCATAATATGCTTTGTGTTTTCACTTCTTTATAAACAAGATTTGTTTATTTAATTTTGTGCATGTGCGTGCATGTGTGTGTGTGTGTGTGTGTGTGTGTGTGTGTGTGTGTATGTGTGTGTGTGAATATTTGGCATATGTGGAGAGCCCACTGAAGCTTGAAGAGGGTGTTGCAGCCACTGGAGCTGGAGTTACTTGCAGTTGTGAGCTGCCCAACCTGGGTCCTGAGAAATAAAATCAGGTCTTTCTGAAGAGCATGAGGTGCTGTTAACCACTGTCTATATATACAGAGTCCCGGAGCAAACATTAGGCTGAGCTCAGGAGGACTTCACAGCAGGGGGAAGAAGTATCAGTGGAAGCAGAGAGATCTGGAACATACCAGGAGAAGTGAATCTGCAGGACCTACTGACCAGGACTCACAAAACTTTGCAGAGATTAGGGAACCTATAGGGGTCTGACCTAGGACTTCTGCATGTATGTTATGGCTTATTGATTGACGTTCTTGTAGAAATGCTAATGGGAGGGACATCTCAGACTATTTTGCCTATTTGTGAAAACCCAATGTGATGGTATATGTGACTGGTCTTACTGTACATTGTTATGCACTTTTGGTTGATATCTCTGGGAGGCCTGTTCATTTTTTGAGGGGAGGGGGATGGATGGATCTGAGGGAAAGGGCAGAGCAGGAGCTGGGGAATGGGTAACTGCCCTCAGGAGTTATATGAGAGAAGAATAAAGAAAAGTAATGAATGCAGATAAGGCAAACAAAACTGAGTGTGTGAGTCCTGTTTCCTCAGTCATTCTTGTGGCATATGCTTATGCTTTTGTAATTCTACATATTTTATATCAGATTCTTACATTTTAAAAACCAGTGAGTTGAATCTTCGCACACTGTTAATTATTTCATGTGAAGAAATTTGCTTAATGCTTGCATTTTTCACTCCTGTGCTAAAGGCGTTTGATTGTAATTTTGTATCTTCAACTGTCAAAAGTCAGAATGACACATCAAAAGGAAGATTGAATGCATTTGCTCTCATTACCTCTGCAGGGGGCTCATTTTTTTATTCAAGTGAAGTTTCTAATGGTGGCAGACTTTTCTGGTAAGAAAAAACAAATTTTACCCTAAGGCGATATTCCCATCTTGTTGGACTATAAAACAAGTTAAAAATTGGCCATTATGAACTATAATTCTTTGTGGTTTGAAGCATGGTTAGTATAATTTTTTGAATTATAAATATAAGATAACTTACTTTCTGATACTGAGTGACAAGATATTCAAACCAAAGCACTGCAAAAGGCAACACCCAAATCAAAGACTACTGTGTTGGTATTGCTGGTGTTTTTTAAATTTTTTTGTTTTCCTTTAAATTACTTTCAAGAATTCCTGATTATTGTTTTTGAATAATTTCTGCTCCTCCCTCCCCACTTCCAGCTTCTCCCAATTCCTACCCACTCCTCAAAATCATGTTCTCTTCTTCTATAACCTTTTTTTTTACATGTTTGTATAAACACATTCATGCAAGCAATATCAAATGGACTATTAGGTCCTAACATAAAAGGCTACAAAAAATATTGGGGAACATAGGAGAACGGTCTGCTCAAAACAGGGCTAAACAGAAAGAGAAATCACTACCTAGATAAGCTCTGTCAACAGTGTGCTCAATGGTGCTGCTGCAGAAAATAATCTTGAATGAGTTTTATCATTAAACCGTCCAGCCAGGAAAGACCATATCACATTTTATAACTCCAGGTTCCAGGCTTCCTCATCTCCACCAGTTAAGCAAAATAAACCCCAGAAAACAGTTTGAGTCAAGACAACTGGATGTGATTTAGATCTAGTGCTCAGTGCAGGTCTATTTAAGGGGAGTTTGGGGAGGCTGTACTACAAAGAAAAATTGACGGAGGATGTCAAGTTGCAAAACTTCAGCCTGCCCCATGGAGAGAACAGCTCTTTGTGAGTTCTCAGCATGGCCAGAATATGAGGACTCACTCAGTGCCATTGCCTCATGTGCCAGTGCAATTTGTTCACTTGTTTCAAAACTATATTCTCAGAATATCAAAGGATCCTGGTACCGTGGGCATTTTTCATGGTCATTGCCACATTTTGAGACAGGGTAGCAGTATGGGGATCCTCAGGTGTTCTCTGATACCTACCCTGCATTACAGGGTCAGGATACAGAAGCACTGGCAGAAAATCAGTTCACAGTGTTCATAGCAATGTACAAGCATGGAACAGCAGGGTGAAGCTCACCTTCCCAATAGCCCTTTTCTACCCTAACCTACTTAGACTTCAAGAGAGGAAAGGACTAAGTCTCTTCTCACTTCCTGTCCATTCCAAATAACTGAATATCATAAGAAGCTGGAAACTGGACTTCATCTCCTAATAAAAAAAGAAATCTTAACCAGAAATATTATATCCCTTGTTATGCATTGTTTTAGTTTGCAGGCCCTCACAATGACTTTTTTCATACCTTGATCTACTTATATGTCCAGTCTTGTCTTTACTTCCTCCTTTTCCTCCATGACTAAGACAACTCTTACAAAGGACAACATTTAATTGGGTCTGCTTTTTGTTCCCATTAGTTGTTAGTCATTGTTGCAAACTTAAAAGAAGGTCATCCACTATAAAGGACCCAATTAAAACTGGAAGAAATACAGGCCCCAACATCTGTACAATTATTGCATGGGAAGTATAAGGATCCAAGTTTCCTCCAAACTTTCATAAGTCCTTAGTAGCCAAAATACTGAAATATTTGAAATTCTTGGCAATGAATTCAAAAGTCCAGTTTGAATAATGGTATTTGACCTACAAGGAACCTGAAATAAACCGATTAGTAAAGTAAGGATATTGAAACTTAAAAGAGAAATTCAATGAATTAGATGAGAAATAGAGCAAGGAAACCATGATTCTAAAAAAAAAAAAAGAAAAAGAAATAGATAAATATTTTAGAAATCCTATAAAATATCAATAAATAAAATAACCTCAATGTCAAACATCTCCAATTGACTACATGAAGTAGAAAAATAAGAGAACAGGTAGATAAAGATGGACAGAGACTCACTGCTAGACCAGAGGACACTCCTACTGCCAGAACCAGCAGAAACTCCCTACTAGAACAGAGAAATCACCACTTGATAGAAATTTAAATAGACTGTCCTCCTGAAAACCTTCTCTACTCTCTCAGTGTTCCATGACACTGTTCCCCAATCTCCCCATATTTTTTCATTACTTTGTCCCACACTAATTGCCAGAAGTCCAGCCCCCAACTCAGGTGGCTACTCCCTGCTGGACCAGGATTCAAACCAGCTGAGAGAGCTCCAGACCAGAAAGCCCAGAACAGATAGAAAATAGAAAATGTGATGGTTTGTGTAGGCTTGGCCCAGGATGTGGCACTATTTGGAGGTGTGGCTTTTTCAGAGTAGGTGTGTCAGTTTGGGTGTGGCCTTAAGACCCTCATCCTATCTTCTTGTAAGACAGTATTTTGCTAGTAGCCTTCAGATGAAGATGTAGAACTCTCAGCTCCTCCTGATCCATACCTGCCTGACTGCTGCCCTGTTCCTGATGATAATGGGCTAAACCTCTTGTACTAGCTGATTTGTGTATCAACCTGACACAAGCTGGCATTATCACAGAAAAAGGAGCATCTCTTGAGGAAATTCCTCCTTGACATCCAGCTATAAGACATTTTCTCAATTACTGATAAAGGGTAGGAGGGCTCATTGTGGGTGGTGCCATCCCTGGGCTGGTAGTCCTGGGTTCTATAAAAAATCAAGCTGTGGTAGCCAGGGGAAGCTATCCAGTAAGTAGCACCCCTCCATGACCTCTGCATAAGCTCCTGCTTCCTGACCTGCTTGAGTTACTTTCCTGACTTGCTTTGGTGGTGAACAGCAGTGTGGAAATGTAAGCTGAATAAATCCCTTCCTCCACAACTTGCTTCTTAGTCATGATCTTTGTTCAGGACACCTCTGAATATGTAAGCTAGTCCCAATTTAATGTTTTCCTTATGAGTGGTCTTAGTCATGGTATCTGTTCACAGCAGTAAAGCTGTAACTGAGACAGAAATTGGTACCAGGAGGTGGGTATTGCTTTGATAGGTCTGACCATGCTTTTGTTTGGAAGAATGTAGATTTTGGGACTTTGGATTTGGAAAGTGGTGAAATGGTTTAAAAATGGTTAATGGGCTATCTTAGTAGAAATAGGGAAGACTTGGTTATTGAGAGTGATTTGAATTGTGTGAACCTAGCCCAAGAGGTGTCAGTGAAGAATTTCAATATATGACCTAGAGATTTTTTGTGGTATTTTGGTAAAAAAATATGGCTACATTTTGCTCCTGTCTGAAGAGTTTGCCTAAGGCTAAAGTGAAGTGACTCCGATTAATTGCATTGAAAAAGGAAGTCTTAGAAATACACATCATAGACTTTGTTCTCTGGTTAAGACTCATGAAATGTGTTTTATACAAGCATAGCAAGCTTACAAAGGAAAAGAAATATAAAATATAAGATTCAAGTATTAAAGGGGCACCAGAAAGTGAAATGGAGTTGAAACCTATGTTCCAGGAGATAGCAGATTAAGGGAGTGAGATATAGGAGCAAGATCCTACCCAGATAAATTTAGATCCATGCATGGTAGTGCACACCTTTAATCCTAGGAGATAAAGCTAAGTAAGTATCTGAGCCTGGGACAGAGCTTGTTCTAGGTGAAGGAAGACTTAATCTTAATCCCAGTGCTTAGGAGAAAAGTATGCAGATCTCTGACTTCAAAGTCACTCTACAGAGCAAGTTCCAGGACAGCCAGGTTTAAGCAGTGAAGAAGTTGGAAAAGAGAAAGCTAGTGATAATGTAGTAGAATGAGGGGGGCATGTGCCAACCTCCAGCAAGCAGCAGAACTCAGCAGTTTTGGCCATCTGGCTCTGCTTTAGTGTCCATAATAGAAGGAACTACTGGGTCAATTGATGCTGGTTAGCTGGAGCTAAGAAATTAGAGGTTATTAGGAAGAGACCAGCACCTTTCTGTCAAATGTGGTAAACCTGTGCCACTTCTGACACTGGGAGAATCCTACTTCCTGATACTCTCTGGAGAACAGGCAGGAGCAGGGCATCCAGGAAGAATCACCCTGCACCCCTAGAGGCCCATAGCTGCTCTGGGACCCACTACCCAACAAAATCCAGATCACCATTCCCCTTCCACCTCTTCTACCCCTCCCTCCTCCCCCACTACTGCCCCTTTCCATCGGATATGATAGACCTGCTCCACTTCTGACATGAGGAAAATCATACTTCGTGATACTCTCTGGAGAATGGGCAGGAGCAGGGCATCTGAGACCCAAAGCAACTCTGGGACCCACTACCCAGCAACCTCCAGATCACCAGGTCATTGTAGAACTGACACCAGTAGGACATTAGAACCAGTAGAAGCCGGGCATTTGAGAACCAGCATCAGCAGGGCATTCGAGATCCTCCCTCAGCAGAACATTTGAGAAATATCAGCCTGCTGGGCACTCAACCCTTGCCAAGTCTGCCACAGGGGAGACCCCATCACCTGATGCTTCCTGGATAACCAGCTGTTTGCTGGGCATTGGATAGAAAGGGAATCCCAGTAGTACAAAAACACAGGCCAGCAGGACAGAGAAGATAGAGATAGCAAGACCAGCTAACACCTGAGATAACAGAATGACCGAAGGCAATTACAAGATCATTATCAACAGAAACCAAGGCAATATGTCACCATCAGAACCCAGTTCTCTCACAACAGAAAATCCTGTATACTCCATCACATCAGAAAAGCAAGAGCTAGATTTAAAATCACACCTCATATTGCTGATGGAGTTCTTCAAGAAGGACATACATAGCTTCCTTAAATGAATACAGGAGAACATGGGTCAACAGGTAGAAGCACAAAAAGTCCTTAAAGAAATACAAGAGAATATGGATCAAAAGATGGAAGCCCTTAAAGAGGAAACACAAAAAACCCTTAAAGAAATACGGTGGACCATGGGTCAGCAGATAGAAGCCCTTAAAGAAGAAACACAAAAATTCCTTAAAGAATTTCAGGAAAAAATAAACAAGTGAAGGAACTGAACAAAAATATCCAGGATCTAAAAGTGGAAATAGAAACAATAAAGAAAATTACAAAGTAAGACATCTCTGAAGATAGAAAACCTTGGAAATAATTCAGGAGTTATAGATGCAAGCATAAACAACAGAATACAAGAGATAGAAGATAGAATCTCAGATGTTGAAGATTCCATAGAAAACATTGACTCAACAGTCAAAGAAAATGCAAAATGCAAAAAGCTCATCACCCAAAACATCCAGAAAATCCAGGACACAATGAGAAGACCAAACCTAAGGATTACAGGTAAAGAAGAAAGCACGGGTTTACATCTTAAAGGCCCAGTAAATATCTTCAACAAAATTATAGATGAAAACTTCCCTAACCTAAAGAAAGAGATGCCCATGAACATACAAGAAGTCTACAGAACTCCAAACAGATTGGACCAGAGCAGAAATTCCTCCCATCACATAATAATCAAAACACCAAATGCACTCGACAAAGAAAGAAAATTAAAAACAGCAAGAGAAAAAGGCAAGTAACATAATGGCAGACCTATCAGAATTACACCAGACTTCTCACCAGAGTCTATGAAAGTCAATAGATCCTGGGCAGGTGCCATACAGACTCAAAGGAACATAAATGGCAGTCCAGACTACTATACCCAGCAAAACTTTCATTTACCATAGACGGAGAAAACAAGACATTCATGACAAAAGCAAATTTACACATTATCTTTCCACAAATCCAGCTCTGCAAAGGATAATGGGCGGAAAATGCCAACACAAGGCAGGAGACCACACCACAGAAAAACCAATAAGATAATCTTTCAACAAATGCAATGGAAGATAGCTATACAAACAGAATTTAACCTTTAACTAAGAAGATAACAGTAAACAACAATCACTTTTCCTTAATATTTCTTAATATCAATGGTCACAGTTCCCATATAAAATAACATAGACTAACAGCCTGGATATGTAAACAATACCCAACGTTTTGCTGCATACAAGAAACCTACCTCAGTGATAAAGACAGTTGCTATTTAAGAATTAAAGGTTGGAAAACAAATTTCCAAGCAAATGGTCCTAAGAAACAAGCTGGGGTAGCCATTCTTATATCAGATAAAATTGACTTTAACCAAAATTTGTCAAAAAAGTTAAGGAGGGACACTTCATACTGGTCAAAGGAAAATCTACCAAGAGAAACTCTCAATTATGGACAGCTATGCTTCAAAAGCAATAAAAAATAGCAAAAAACAATAAAATAAAATGACGAGAGAGAGAGAGAGAGAGAGAGAGAGAGAGAGAGAGAGAGAGAGAGAAGCACCACTGAGGTGAAATCTTCTGGGAAGTATTTTCTGACAGAACCAAGAAGCTGTGTTCCAGAGATTGTCAAGGTTGTACCTCATGCTACAGATCTACTTGATAATGTGTAAAATTCACCCTGGTAGTACTTGTTTTGAAGGCATGAAGGAGTCATGAAGAACAACGAAGGCTTAGCATTGTGAGAGGCCATGGAAGACTATATTGGTGAAGGTGCAACCTCAGTTGGAGTTGACGGTCCAGGACTGAAGGTATCATGCAAAAGAATGGAACCTTGGCACCATGAAGAGAGCCAATAAGAGGCTTTTGGTGAAGTCTAGTTGCAGCAGAAGAATCCAGTATATTGGAGATGCCAGTACATCAGAGGGTATAGCTAGAGATGTGACCAAGGACGTTGGAGGAGTCCAGAATATCATGTGTGGAACTCAGACATTGAAACAAGAAGCTGTAACATTGAAGTTGCCTTAGAGACTCCAAGATTTTCAAGATACTAGAGCCAGAGGATATCTGCTGAGGAATACTGCTAACAGGGTGTGTAACCAGCCCAGGAGAAAAAAGTATGTTGCAGTCAACAAAGATGTGAAAGAGATCTGAAGAGTGCTATGAGGTGAGACATTGATATGCAGAGTTTGGAGTTTGCCCCACTGGTTTCGTTTTTTGTTTTGATTTGGGGATTGCAGTTAAATGATTGGATTAATCTCTGAAAAACGTTGAACTTTATACTTTTGACATTATTGAAATTGCTATAGAATATGAGGACTTTGGAAGTTGGATTATATGTACATTTTTTTTATTCTGCTATGGCTATATATGGACCACATAGGCTCATGTGTTTGAACAAGCCTATGGAGTCAGAGAATGGGATGTGATGGTTTGTATACACTTGGTCCAGTGTGTGGCATTGTTAGGAGGTGTAGCCTTGTTTGAGGAAGTATGGCCTTGTGGGTGTAGGCTTAAGACCCTCACCTTAGCAGCCTGTAAGCCAGTATTCTGCTAGCAGCCTTCAGATGAAAATGTAGAACTCAGCTCCTCTTGTATCATGCCTGCCTGGATACTGCCACATTCCTTCCTTGACAATGGACTGGACCTCTGAACATGTAAGCCAGCTCCAATTAAATGTTGTCCTTATAAGAGTTGCCTTGAACATGGTGTCTTTTCACAGAAATAAAACCCTAACTAAGACAACAACCAAGGAACAAAATATCCATTCAACAATAAAAAGACCTATAATTACCCTAGACATTACCATGTGAATAGAATCAATAGCCAGGCCAACAAATCATCACTAGAAACCAGCTATCACACAAGCAAGCCATGAAAGTTCCAACATAGTTGAAGCACAATAAAATAACCTTAAAACCTATTTTATAAAGATGATAATGGTTCTTAAAGAGGAATAAAAAAATCAATTAAAGAATGTAGGGGCAGTTCTGGTGCTAAGGTCCTGTTGCCCAATTGGTTCTTGATTTGTTAGTTTAATAGCCATGGACCAATTGCTGGGCAGAAGCAATAGTTGGGTTTTCTGTGTTCCTGGAGGAAAGGGGACAGACTCAAGGGAAAGAGGAGAGTTCATCATACTTTGGAGAGAAAAGAACCAAGCAGCCATGTGAGATCTCAGGAAGAGCAGAGACTGTAGCCACTCCTACAGGTACTTGGCCAAGGATATTTAACAGGGACTGGATGTATTTTAGCAAGTAAAGTTTAGGGCATGTGGGAGGTGCAGAGATAAGAGTATTGATAAGGGCATGTTTTTCCAGATTTCCAGCAATTATGTCAGAAGGCAAGCTGAAAACCAGCAATCTGTGTGTGTGTGTGTGTGTGTGTGTGTGTGTGTGTGTCTTTTATCTATGAATTCAAGGGAATCTGATTTGTGGCTGGTAGTGTAGCCATTCCCAGTGCTTAGGTGGGGTAGTGAAAAAACTGCAAGCAACAACCACAATAACAAAACTAAAACCAAAACCAAACCAAACAAAAAAACAAATAAGGCCAAGAGAAAACAGAGTTGAAGGAAAAGTATAAAACTATTTCAGGTATGAAAATGGAAAGAGAAGCAATAAAGAGAACACAAATTAAGAGAATCCTGGAAATGGAAAATTTAGGTAAGTGAACAGGAAGCATCATCAACAGAACACAAGAGATAGACGAGAGGATCTCAAGTTTTGAAGACACAATAGAAAGGATAGATATACCAGTCAAAGAAAATGCTAAACCTAAAAATTGCCTGATAAGAAACACCCAGGAAATCTGGGACACTATGAAACAACCAAAAATAATAATAACAGGAATAGAAGGAGAAGAATCCCAGCTCAGAGGTCTAGAAGACATTTTCAACAGGGTCATAGAATATAATTTTCTTAACCTAAAGAAGGAGATACCTATAACAAAGAACCATAATGATACTAAATATATTGGACTATAAAAGAAATCCCTTGACCACATAATAATCAAAATAATAAATATAGATAACAACAGTATATTAAAAGTTATAAGAAAACACAAGAATAAGTAACATATAAAAGCAGACCTATTCGAATTATACTTGACTTCTCAGTGTAGATTCTGAAGTTTAGAGGGGCCTGGATAGATATACTGCAGACTGTATGATACCAGCCCAGACTACTACAGAAAATCTAGTTGGCAGAGCCCTGAGGTGATAAATGGTATGATGGAGCAAGCAAGATGCAAAAACCAAAGTTGGTGTCCATGTATGTGTGTGTGTTCTGGTCATTCCCTCTTAGAAATCCTCTAGGATTCAATAATGGGGCTCTACTGTAAGAATCTTTTTTAAAAACTTTATACAAAATTTTATTACAAAAAGAAATAAAAAATTTAAAATAAAATACAAAAAAATTATACAAATTTTATTACACAAAGTTTGCAATATAATTGGATTCTTCTCTACTTTGTACACAATCATTCCCATCCTCCACAAAGGCTGCTTCTGAACTTTTCATGTGGTGACAGTGCTAGAGTCCTGATGGTAACAGAACAGTAGAGGTGCCTTAGGGATTTAAGTTGAAAACAGGACACTGGTATATGGTTCTTGCTTCCAGCATCAGGAATGTACAAATACCTTTATTCAAAGTACAAAATAAATCATCTATAGACATGAACAATGAAAGCAGTAAACTATTATATATTGTCAAAGGAAACTAGTAACTGATAGTTACAGTGATCAGCCAGTCTTTTTCTTCAGGTGACTTCTCTGAAGTTATCAATGAGGTAGCTGCCTTAAGCTTCCTGTCACAGTTCATTGATAAGAGCAAAGCACTATTCTAGGAGTTAGAACTTCCCACATCTCCTCCCTTTCTACCCATTACACCCATTCGAGGGTCCTTCTCTTCTTTAGGAATTTCGGTCCGTACAGCTTCGGCTGTAGTAATTAAGGAGGTCACACAGGTAGAATCTAGTAAAGCAGTTCTTAGAACCTTTGTTGGATCAATAATCCCCATTTCCACCATGTTCACAAAGTCTCCAAGCATGGCATCATAACCAACTTCTGAGGAACTCTGCAGAAATTTCTCTATCAAAGGTCCTTCAACACCTTCATTCTTAGCAGCCACCATTGCAGGAGTTTTAAGTGCTCTTTTAATATTTTTTATACCTATTTTCTGATCTTCATTAGCAGGCTTTAATGAATCAAAGGCTGGGATGCACCGAAGCAGAGAACAGCCCCCTCCTAGAATAATGCCTTCTTCAGCAGCTGCTCTTGTAGCACTGAGAGAATCTGTAACTCTCTCTTTCTTCTCATTCACTTCAACATCACTTGTCCCTCCAACCTTCAACACAGTTAGTCCATCTGAAAGTTCAGCAAGTCATTCGTTCAGCTTTTCCTTTTCTTATTTACTAGCTGTGATGTCTAGCTGTTCAGTGATTTCTTGAATACACTTTTTAACGTGAGCTTTGTTCCATCCCCCCTTTTTTCAAACGCATGACATAATCTTTGGTGACAATGACCTCTCCAACATTTCCTAAGTCATTCATTGCTAAGAGACTCTTAGATTTGATAATCACTCATGGGAATGCCATAGAGTCAAACATAAGCATATAAAAACTAGTACCGTTTCTATATCCTGGCATTGAAATCATGGAAAATATGTCAGGAAATACCCTCAGTCATAGTAGAGTAAAAAAAAAATCACACATGTTTACACTGAAAATATGTTAAATACCTCTAAAATAAAAAGAGCAAAATGCTGGAAAAAGAAATTGTGCAGGTCAGTGGGAAAAGAAAAGACTTCCCATGTTCATGTATGGGCAGAATTAATGTTATAATGGTTATAGATCCAATGTAATTTCTCTTAGAATTTCAGTGGCATTATTCACTTAAATAGAAATAATGATCCTAATTTACTGATGTAGAAACAACAAATATTCAAAATCACCAAAGCAATTTAGAAAGGAACAATACTAGAAGGATCATGCTATCTTAGTTCTAGCTATGCATGAATCAAAAAGAGCACACAAAGGCAGCCATATAAACTCATGGAATAGCACAAATGATTTCTAAATCAGCTCACATAACTACAGCAATAGGTACCAAAGAATATTTTGGATAAAATCCTCTATTAAAAGTTGTGTTGACAGAAAAATGAATCCTGACAATTGGATAAAATTTAAGTCAAAATACTTCAGACATTTATTTTTTACCTTTAACTTTGAAACTGATAACATTTGATGACATAGACACTGACTGCATAAGTAGAACTCAAACAGTTCAGAGGATTAGAAAATTTGGCAATAGTGTTTGCTTTGAACCACAAAATTTTGCACAGCAAAACAAAACAAAACAAAACCAAATTAAATAAAAAACAAACAAAATAAAATAAAACAAAAAATACCCAAAGACTATGGCAAGAAACCCAAAACTATCAAGAGTGTGAAGACATTTCAGAATGGAGAAAATCTACAACTACTCAGCTACTCATACAACTGAGGGTTGATATCAATAATATATACAGAACTCTATAAATTAAACATCAAAAGAGAAAAAGGCCAAGAGATAAGTGAAAATTAGATGAACAGTCTCAAAAGATATAGAAATATAAAATAAATATAGCTAAGATGTTCAACTTTGTTGGTTGCCATGCATATGAATATACAAAAGATGACACATTGTGATATCATCACACGGTTCCTGTGGCTGCCCTCAAAAACATTATACAAAGCCAACATTTGCAGGGATATAAGAGGAAAGGAATTCTATACTGCTATATAAAAGGTTACACTGTAGAAAATACAATGTGCTTTCCTCCAAAACCTAAAACAAGAAAATGTCATTTAATCTATCTATTCCATGCCATTCCTAGATATATCCAGAGTCATCTAAGACAACATACTACAGATCTATATTGTATCTATGATCACAGCCCTCATTGCAGTAGGCAAGTTCTAGAATAAGTCTGTTATCTATAAATAAGTAAGTGAAGAGGGAATAATATCTTCACAAAGACACGTAAAAATTTTAGAGAATAATCCATCCACTAGGAATGGAATAATATTGTATTTGAGCTTTAGAAAAAATTTTCCTTATTAGTAAAATCAGAAGCGTTTTTAACATCTGCCCTATTCTGCTTAGTATAAAATGTTATCCAACTTCTTTTATATTGTCAAAATTGTCAGTATCTCCTTCGACAATTTAAATAATACTTGATTATTTATGAGCTTGTCATGTTTTTACCCATGTTCATTTATCAGTGGATACTTAGATTTTTTTCATATCTTGACTATATTAATCTGCTACTGATATAAATGCAATTACAAATGAAAGAGGAGATAGATATTACAAAGGATAGCTCAGAGGTAGAAAGAATTGTGAAGGGACTAGTATAAATAATTATGCAGCAGCAATAGGATGGCCTAGTGCAAAGTAAAGATTCCCTAGGCAAATGATATCTGCCAAGGATGGATGAAGGAAAATAAAAGCAGGCCAATTACAGATACAGATATTATCTAAGTTGAAATTACAAACAGTGAGGTAAAGTCTGGACCAGGTAGCCTCATGGCAGAATTTTATAATGTCAGCAAAGAGCACCAGACATTTGCAATTGCTCCTGACATAGAAGTAGATTCTCAAACAATGCCATGTCTGTATCTAGTTATTTGATCGCTGCCTACAGATTATGCTTCCTTTTCAAATATCTTCTAGTGTCAGTTATTGAGGCCAGGTATATGTCTGTAAACCCAGGTAAATAAATTCTAGATGCAAGATGGCACACTGTTCATTAGTCATACTGTTCCTATTGCTGAATGGAATGTAGGTGATTGATATTTCTAAAATCCCTAGCACCTTGTCCTTCCGTCTCTGGCTCTCAGACCCATCAGAATATAACTGAAAGGGTCCTTTAGTATTTTCAGCTGCAGTACACTGCTGTGATTGATCTTGTTAGACTTTTTCATGGAATGTGAGTATAGGGAGGAAGGATCTTCCTTGTGAGATCCTGGTGGTTTCTTGGTGATAAACTTCACAACTTATGTGGGAGCCCCTTTGAGTCTCTAGCCCAATGATGTTTCTCTTTCTCTTGGTTGTTTAAACTCTACTTTCTGCAATTCATAAAAAAATGAAATAAATGTATTTTCATCAACACTGATCTAAGCTGTACTAATTCTTCAGAAGTGGTTCCCCATTGCTGCACTATCCCTCTGGAATATCCCGGATATACCTCTGTATATCTTCCCACTGCTGACCTATCCCTCTGCATATTTCCCTGCATTTATCCCTCATTTTCTACCCTTTTGCAGTTATTCCACATTCAGTTATCCCAGCCTTATCTAATTCTTAAAATGGACATAATAATTTCCAAATTTCTTGCATATGAATTAGAAATGAAATGAGAAACTTGGAGAGATCATTTAGATTTTTAGTAATGGTGACTTTGTCTAAATTTGTATTATTGGGACAAAAATTCAATTTCTGGTGCCTTTTTGTGTGTGGCTGTTCCGTGACAGTTTGAGCCCCCTTTCCTTCCATTCCCTTCAATCTTCTCTCCACTTTCTCTCTTTCCTCTCACTGTCCTTGCACTCCACTCCCTTCCTCTCCTGTCCTCTTTCCTGCTCTCCATTCTCCCTTTTCTCTTCCATCTTTACCCTTCATCATATCTCTTTCCCTGCTGTCTATCCACTTTCCTTCCTTTCCCTTCATCAGTACCTCTTCACCATGTGCAGACACAGTGTGGCTGTGTATTAGGCTCTGAGGTTGATGGTGTGTTCACAGGGATGAGGCTGTGCCTGTGCCCAATGCTATGTCTAGAGGAAACCTACTTAACCTTTAGTAATATTAGGTCTCAGTATTGGACTTGAGATATTTCTTGAGATGTTCCTACGTGTACCACTATTATGTACATGTAGGGCCAATAGTTGTTCTCATTTATCCTGCTTAATAACAGAAAATTTTAAGTATTTGGTGAAACTGAACAAATACATTCCAAAGTGACATGCTGAGTAATTTCCAATCTCTTTCAGCCGAGACCTTTGTTTTCCTTGATGTAGTTACTGGCTTTTCTCACCTGGAATGTACTTGGATATGACACCCTTTTCTCTTCCCAACTGTGCTATGCCACATGGCATGACTTGACATTGACCAGGGTGAAGTTCATTGTTCCTCCAGATCTGCAAATTCCTGAATTAAGCAGGTGACCCGCCCAGCTGCCTGAGCAGTGGAGCCATCACCCAGTGAACAGCCAGACCAGTTTCCCAGAACACACCCTGGAATTTGGTGAAGGGTCTTGACACACACACACACACACACACACACACACACACACATATATATATATATATATATATATATATATATATTGAGACCTCCATTAAACTTTGAGCCTTGAGAATGGACCCTGGTTCTTGGAAAGGCTCAATGCATCAGTGTAGGAGAATACCAGAACAGGGAAGTGGGAAGGGGTAGATGGGGGAACAGGGGGACGGAAAAGGGCATATGGGACCTTTGGAGGCAGGGAACCAGGAAAAGGGAAATGAAATGTAAATAAAGAATATACCCAATAAAAAAACTTTGAGCCTCGAGCAGGAAATCTTGTGTGGGCTTCATGTTCCTCTTGTCACCCTGTTCCCATCCCCAGCTTTCCTTCCGGGTAAACCGGTAAACCGTTTGAATGTTACCGCGGGACGCTACACCCAATTTTTTCTTTTGCTTTTTAACAGCTAGCTCAGTTTGCTTTTATTTGCAGCTTTTATTTCCAGGTTTCTGGAAATAACCATTGTTTTTGGCTGCTTCTAACTTGCCCCTATCTGGAACGTAATTGTCCATTAATCACTAATATTTGCTTCATATTTTATTCTAGTGATAAACCGGTACCCTTGAGTCTGTGTGGGTTCCTCCAGAACTTCCACCTTGCAACTTTCCGTGGCTGCACCTCTATTGCTTTGTTCTCTGTAATGAATTGCCATTTTTTTCTTGCCCTCAAAAGAATATGTGCCCCACGAGCATGTTCTCTACAGCTCTTCCTCCACAGTTTGGTAAAGAGTTGCCTCCCTGTGGCTGCTCTGTACACACAGCTAAGGGGCTATGAAAGTGCTAAGTCAACAGCTGAGGTATCAGGAAAGCTAACCTCATTTGCCCACTCCCTCACATTCTTTTCTTTTTCAGACTACACTTACATTTTGAACTACTAAATAAGTGCAATGCCCTGTTTCCTTTGGCAAACTGTTGTTATACACTGCATAGATTAGAAGTATTCACTTTGGTTAAGTCAATGTTTAGTATCTAGGGGCAAATTCCACTTTCATATCTGCTTCTCAAATTACACCAACTTGGTTGGTCCTACTTTAGAAGTAATTTTTTTTCACATGGACTTATTATGCATTTTGGACTTAAGACATAACTACAGTTTTCCTAACTCTGCATCATTCATCATTCATGCACAGTCAACGCTGTGTTTGCTGTTGGCACATGTGGTTTCAAATTAAGATGTCCAGAAATAAATAATAGATGTAGAAATTTGGTACTTGAAAGAAGAACCAAATATCCCTATCAAAAAATGGGGTACAGAGCTAAACAAAGAATTTTCACCAGAAGAAATTCGGATGGCCGAGAAACACCTTAAGAGATGTTCAACATCATTAGTCATCAGGGAAATGCAAATCAAAACAACCCTGAGATCCCACCTCACACCAGTCAGAATGGCTAAGATTAAAAACTCAAGAGACAACAGGTGCTGGCGAGAATGTGGAGAAAGAGGAACACTCCTCCACTGTTGGTGGGATTGCAAAATGGTAAAAACCGCTCTGGAAATCAATTTGGCGGTTCCTCAGAAAATTGGGCATGTCACTTCCAGAGGACCCTGGCATACCACTCCTGGGCATATACCCAGAGGATTCCCCCGCATACAATAAAGACACATGCTCCACTATGTTCATAGCAGCCTTGTTTATAATAGCCAGAAGTTGGAAGGAGCCCAGATGTCCCTCAAAGGAGGAATGGATACAGAAAATGTGGTATATTTATACAATGGAATACTACTCAACAATTAAAAATAATTAATTCATGCAATTTGTAGGCAAATGGTTAGATCTGGAAAATATCATCCTAAGTGAGTTAACCCAATCACAAAAGAATACACATGAAATGCAATCACTGATAAGTGGATATTAATGAGCCCAGAAGCCCTAAATACTCAAGGCACAATTAGCAATTCAAATGATTCCCAAGAAGAAGAGAGAGGACCCTGGGCCTGAAAAGATTGGATCCAATTTTGTAGATCCAGAACAGAGAAATGATATGTGGGGGGTTGAGGTGATAGGGGAATAGTTGGCGGGGGAGAGGACTTATGGGATGTATGGTGGGGGGTAACTAGGAAAGAGGAAAGCCTTTGGAATGTAAACAAAGAATATAGAAAATAAAATTTAAAAAAAAAGATGAGCTGGTTAATGTTTATCTTGATAACAGTGTTTGCTACTTCTATTTCTCCTGTGAAAACTTTTTTCAGATTATCACTAAAGCAAACATTTTCTGAACACTCCCTTGTCTAATTCTCATGCTTATGCAATGGAATAATTGTTGCAACCATGCCTGGTTTGCTGAGGAAGAATTCTATAGGCTTCGAATGGTGATGGCAAATTTGGGAGCTAGATGTTATCACTCTTCACCCAAAGATGGCTGCACACAGATCCCCTCTGCTGTATTTGTTATGTATGTTCCTGCCTCAGCTCTGCTGATGGCACCATCCATTATCCCAAATCAGCAAGCTGCAGTAGGACCACAAATCTCATCCTGACACTGCGGACCAGAGAAACTGAGCAAGGATTTCTCCTTTCTATTGACAGCTGAGAAACATTGTTTTTCCTTACTCTATCCACATGCCCAAATGTACCATCAAGTACATAAAACAGTGGTTCTAAGATTGAGAATCAACTGGCCAAGAACTATGAAGACAAAGAAGGGTCTGTAAAGACAGGATACCATGGCAAGGGGGCATCCCAGCCACCTGTGACAGAAAATTTTTATTTTTAAGGTCAGGATGCAGGAGCATTCTGTCTGCAGCTGCAAGCACTGGGAAGCCAACCCTAGTTCCAACAAAGGGGTCGTGTCTCTAAACCTTGAGACTTGTGTGTGTACTGTAACATTTATGATACATTTGTCCTTTGATGAACTAAAGTAGTTGACATTTCTACTTTAGGCTGTAAAGTACTGGAGGGTATTAAGTGGGTAATTTAAAATTCTGTGATTCATGAAAGAAAACAGTGAGAGGACCATATTATCTGATCATTGTCACAGCCAGTTTGAGCTGCTTATCTGCTTTCTTTGCATCTGGTTGTAGAGATAAACTATCTTTAACATCATAGCCTGAACGTGCCAGTGAGCCACTGGAAGCTTTCTGACTGACATTCACAGAGGCTTCTCAGTTTCCTGTCTTCATATTTCTTGTTTGGAATCAGTTACTAAGCATGCTTTACCACACCGCGGTTTTCCAGTGGTCCAGTAATTAGATTTGTGAAAATAATCTGACTAAAGAATAGAGATTTTTTTTCAGTGTTGATAACACCTTGGCTATCTTCGTTAAAAATCTAAATACCATTGATTTCGGGGGATTTAATTTATGACTGTGTAGGGCAATTCTTTATAAATGAATCCCTGCCTTTCCCAAGAGCATTCAGCAGTTCACTTGACAGAAAATCATTTAGCAGGAAAGGGAATGTTTAATATTACCTTGGGGCATAACTCAGGTACTCACTTTAATACACGCTTCTCCTCCTGGAAGGAATTGATAAGCAATGTCTCCCAAAGTAAAATATTCTGATGTAACTGAGCCTGGGATCAGCAGAGATAAAAGGTTTTGAGGATAGATCAGCTCTGCCAGAGGCTTTTCCTGAGGGGCTTTCTCTATTACTTTGGGGCAAGTGGGATGGCACAAAGGGATTTTCTGGATTCTTCATAATCAGATTCAAGCCTCTCAGAGATCAGTAAATAGATATTTGAAAAGATGGCTGCATGCATGGACTTTTGTTCCTTCTGGACTTACGCTCTTCCCAATTGTATCAGAAAGGCTGAAAAATCAATGTGAAGTGAAGCCTGTGAAAGGTCATGATGGAAGTGTTCAGCATGGTGGGGATTTAGAGCACCACTTGTTCTTAAAAGATCAACTGACCCTTGTGTTCATGTGCCAGTGCTTATGTATAGTGTGTGCATTTGTGTGTGTGTGTGTGTGTGTGTGTGTGTGTGTGTGTACTGTTAATAGCATCCTTATTCACCCTCAAACGTCTTCCTTTGTACAAGTTTTTATTTTTCAATAATTGAGAAGTGATATGATGGTTAGTTTTAATTGTTAGCTTGATGCAGAGTAAAATCATATTATAAGAGAATCTCAATGAGAGATTTGCTAGAGCAGGTTGGTCTGTGGGCATGTCTGTGGAGGATTTTCTTGGTTGTTATTTGATTTGGGAAGATTGAAGATCACTGTGGGTGGCACCATTCCCTAGACAGGAGATCCCAGACTTTAGAGGCACAAGGAAAGTATTACACATGTATGTTTTTCTGCTCTTGACTATACTTATATGTTATAACCAGTTAATGTAACCAGAATCCCCTAAGTTGCTTTTTGTCGGGATACTATATCACAGCAACAGGAATCAAACTTCAGTGAGGTCAACTAATGTTATGAAGGCACTTTAAATTTAGACCAGCTGCTTTTTTTTAGTGAGCTTAGAACTGAATAACATAACCAATATAATCAGATCCAGATGAGTAATGGGCCTATGACAAGAGCATTCAGTCTCCCTGCTTCAGTCAGGATAAAAACTGCTCACATGTGTGTAGAAGGTAGATTCGTAGATAGCTTCTCTTCCATGTCTTATTTCTTACCATGTCATGATGGGGCACTTATCTAGGCTGTGCATAGACTTTATTCTCATTTGGTAATATTATCATTAGAATACTCAATGTGGTAAAATTTATATATCTATTTTGCTAATTAGAATTAAGAAATATGAAAGCTTATTTTGAAGCTAACTACAATAATTTTCTAAATTCTAATTTCTAGTCATTCTAAATCATTTTAGTGTATATTTTCCTACTTGAGGATATTGTTTACAACTCTTACATGATGGAAAATTATCTATAACACATAATATCTTAAATACACATTGTCAAAGTTGTGTAATAAAGTCATAATTTAGATAAATGTGCATTCATTATTCATAACTGTATATACTTAAAATAGTCATATTTTTTCTTTTTATGTTTTATAATTTCACAGGGTCCTTTGTGTTAGGTTTTTCTCTTTCTTCCTTCCTTCCTTCCTTCCTTCCTTCCTTCCTTCCTTCCTTTCTTTCTTTCTTTCTTTCTTTCTCTCTCTCCTTCCTCCTTTCTTTCTTTCTCTTCCTTCCTTCCTTCCTTCCTTCCTTCCTTTCTTTCTTTCTTTCTTTCTTTCTTTCTCCATGTAAAATACCTTTATTTCAAAAATCCATCTATCTTCTTTACTAGACAATAGTTTCTTCTTATAAAATCTCACATTAATCAAAAACAGAAAACTGGCTTTCAAACTATATAATTATTTATTTATATTCTCCATTATTCACTTTACATCCCAATCACAGTGCACCCCTTCTCCTCCCAATTTCACCCTTACAAATCCCTCCCTCATTTGTGCCCCTTCATTTCAGAGACTAGGAGTTCCCCCTTGGCTACTACATGACTCTGGAACATCTAGTCCCAGCAGAACTAGGCATATCTTCTCCCACTTAGGTCTAACTAGGCAATCCAGGCAGGGGAAGGAGATCCAATGGCAGGGAACAGAGTCAGTGACAGCTTCCACACCACTTCTTAGGGGACCCATGAAGATCAACAGCACATTTGCTACAAATGTGTAGGGGATCTAGGTCTAGCTCCTGCATGCTTCCTGGTTGGTGGTCCAGGTACTGTGTGACCTCATGTTCCCATGTTAGTTGACTCTGTAAGTCTTCTTGTGGTGTCCTTGACTCAGCTGTCTTGTTCACTTCTGTCCCCCACTCTTCCACAAGACTCCCTGAGCTCTATCTGATATTTGACTGTGAGTTTCTGCATCTCCCTCTGTCTATTGTTGGATTAAGCCTCTCAGAAAACAAATATGCTAGTTGCCTTTCTGAAAGCATAGCAGAATATCATTAACAGTTTTAGAGGTTGGCTCTCTCACATAGGATAGAACTTAAGTTGTGGCAGTCAGTGGTAGGCTGTTCCTTCGGTCTCTGCTCGATCTTTATCCCTGTACATTTTGAAGGCAAGATAAAGTTTGAGTTGAAGTTATTGTAGGTGGATTGATGTCTGCCACTCTCCTCTGGAAGTCCTGCCAGGCTACTGTAGGTGGCCAATTTAGTCTCTGCATGCCCCTCTGGTAGGAATCGCAGCTTGAGTCACCTTCATTTACTCCATGTACCATCCCCAGTCCCAGGCCTCCACCTCATCACTAGAGATGTCCCCATCATTTTTCATTCTCATTTCCAGATCTCTCTGGCCTCACATTCAAGCACATGGTCACCATTTCCCCAACCCACCCCACTTTTACTCCCATCCAGGCTCATATTTTCTGGGATGATTGTTCTTTATACATTGCTTAGGAATTACAACAAATCACAGAAGCAATGATACCAATGCTTCTGACTTTAACAGAAGATTATAAGAACTCAGATAATATAAAAATCTCAATTATTGGAAGAGTAATTGAAAGGATTAGTTGAGCAACACATTGAGATATCAATAGAACATGGCATCAATAATACATTAAGAGTTGTAAAAGGTGGCTCATGTTATTGACAATGCAGAGAAGACTCATCATAAAATAACAATGGTAAATTTAAATTAGCTTAAAAATATACTTATTGTGTGTGGGTGTGTGCAGGTGCCCATAGAGGCCAGAAAAGACTATCAGGGTCCCAGGAGGGGAAGTCACAGGCATGCAGTTAGTTGTACACTTCTTAGTGTGGGGTGCTGGAAACTGAATTCAGGTCCTCTGCAAGAATGCTCTATATTCTAAAACTCTAAGCCATCTCTATAGCTCTTCCTTAGCTATTTTGAATTGAAAGTATCTTCTTTTATTTAAACATACACAAATTGTAAGTCTATTAAAGCTAGATATGTAAGCTAACATATTAACAATTTCAAGTGTAGGCTCCAAACCTCTGGAAGAGAGAGAAACAAATATTCCAAGTACTCAGACACTTTCTAAGTACAATCTGCAGATTGTATTGATATGGCTTTCATTCACTTACACTGCTTACAAATAATACTTCTTTGAACATAAGAGGTAGCATAGAATTCAATGCAATGCTAAGGAGGAGTTATAATACTAAAGGTAACTTAATTCTTAGGAATCATCAAATTAGCACCTATGAATACTACAAACATTAGAGCCAGCCACATGATGGTAGCATTAGGAAAGAACATTCATGTGTGGGAATTAACCTCTAGATTTCATTTACTTTGGAAATCAGACACCACCTACCAGAAGAAACATATTATTTTGTTTAGCAAGTCTGGTAATTGAAAAGGGAATTATAATAATGATTTCTGAAAGTTAATGACTATAACCATCTTGCACCCAGTTCCAAGTTTTTACTACTTTTCAGAGTCCTGTGGGGTTAGCTTTTCCAAGCTTAATGTGTCATTGATCTGTTTCAAGGAATGCCAATTTAATAAGGGTAGCATTGGGATGATCCTCTATTGCACTCCAGTTTGGCACCAGCTGTGCTAGACTGCTTGTTCACTGATGTAGTAAGTACTCATTTATTGGAAGCCACATGACTTGTAAAGAATAGTTACTTCTTTACCTGAAGATGCTTAGATTTTCTTTAGTGAAATGAAAATGATTCTTTTGAGTTTTGCTTGTTATTTAAACAGAATCTAGTATATTTCCTCAAATAGTGAAGTACAGTCATGAACTACAATAAAGAAGAACAGATAATTCTTGCTTTGAATGTCAATGAGCACATATGAATGTTCTAAGATAATTCAGTGAAGTAAAAGTCATGAGTTATTTTGAGGAAAATATACTAAACATGATTAAGACATTGTATGTCCAACTATGTATGGCTTTCTCTGAGATCACAGGTTGCTATTTAAGTGTTGTCAGTTAACTTCAGTTCAGAAACTGTGACGTTGAAAGAATGTAATTTGGAATGTTGGAAATTACATTTGGGAAGAAACACTCAGATTACAATGAAAGTGAATGATTGCACCAACAACTTTCATTGTTCAAGACTTTGAAGGAGAAGGAAACCTAAAGGCAAAAACAGTTCTCAAGTCATACACCAAAGGAGGGATTGGTACATCTAAGTGGTCATAACTTCAGATCATATACCAGTAATACATGCATGGCTGATTTCCAGGGCTATGGGGACATGAAGAGCCCATGTGTATTTATTAACATATTCTAGTTACTTTTCAACTTTGGATCATTTAAAAAAGTTCTCATTCTTGCATCATTTTGAGAGGAATACCTTTTTCCAGACACCAATTTCCTGAGTCATTTTACAGTGACCTTCTGAAGTTTGAGATGTCCTTGAAGTGTTCCTTTGTAATCTGCTTTTCCATAACATCCTTCAGAAAACAGAAGAAGAAAAGGTAAAGAAATCTTTATGAATTGAATAACCTGGATTTGGTTGAGGTAAAAAGTATGTCTTTGGCTTTCAAATGGACAATAGAGAAAGTAGTTTGGTGATTGGCCCAGTTTGGGCATGCTTGTAATCTCAACATTCAGGTTGCTGAGGCAGAAGGATTGAAATTTCAAGACCAATCCTTTATATAGAACCCGGAAACCTATTGAGATTATTCTAAAAACAAAAGAAAAAAGAGGGCTTGAGAGTTGACTCAGTAGTATAGTATCTCCCTATCAAGAGCAAAGCTATGGTTTCATTTTTAATAGAGAACAAACTTGAGCATGACAAGTTCAGATGTGTCAAACATCAATAAGCAACTAAATTTTCTTCTTGGATATCTGAGTGTGAAGACCTGAAGAATTCTTTCACAGTGTATGCTTGATTATGGCAATCTAGCTTGAGAACAGCACTTATCTTTAAGCTACTCCAAAAATCTGGGACAGGTCAAAGACTCTGACTTGGAATCAAATAAGTGAAACTGTTAGAACTTGTTGTCCCCTGAAAGGAGCAACAAGATGTTTGTTCCAAGATAGAGAACTTTATTGCTCATTGAATGGCAGCAGTACAAGACATATATTCATCATTTTCTACTGGCTTCCAGTCTCCTGGAGGAATGGAATAAGATCAGAAACTCAAATTCAGTGTGTGTGCTTGTGTGTGTGTGTGTGTGTGTGTGTGCATGCACATGCATCTTAGTTAGGGTTTCTATTACTGTGATGAGATATAATGACCAAAAGAGTCTAGCATGGGAGGACAGGTCTTATTTGGCTTATACTTCCATATTGCTATTTATTTTTGAAAGAAGTCAGGACAGAAACTCATGTGGGGCAAAATATTGGAGGTAGAAGATGATGCAGAAGCTATGGAGGAGTGCTGCTTATTGGCTTCATGTGACTTACTCAGGTTGCTTTCTCATAGAACCAGGATTACCAGTCCAGGCATGATACCATCCACAATGGACAGGTACCTTCCTCATTGATCACTAATTTAGAAAATGTCCTATAGTTGGATCTCATGAAGGCATCTCCTCAACTGAAGCTCCTTTCTCTCTGATGAATCCAGCTAGTGTCAAACAAACACACAAAATCAGACAATACAGTGGGGCTGTGTCCGTGTTTGTATGGGTGTGTATGATGCTAGAAACACCTGTGTGTGTGTGTTTATGGGAATGGAGGCCAGAAGTCAACATTTATTGTTTTCTTTATCTTAGTTTTTTCAGACAGGATCTCTCACTCAAAGGTGGAGTTCACATAGTTGTCCAAGATAGCCAGCCACTGAGCCTCAGAGATTCTTCTGAGTTAGTTTCTTTATAATGTAGTTGCTGATGTATGATATGCACCTGTTGTTTTCTGTGGATGGTAAGAATAAAAACTCTGTCTTCATGACTGCAGAGCAAACAGTTTACTAACTGAGCCATCTCACCCTCTAATATTCATTATGGACCACAAGTAACCCTACCCTTGTGTCAAAGGAGAAATGGTATTTATTGTTCTAGGCAGTTAAAATCCCTTCCATTATATCTGTAAAGACACCACACCTATCTTCCAGTGCTGTTCACTTTTCACATGCCTTTGGAAAAGAGATTGCCCAGATTCTGCTCACAGGAAGATAGAAACATGAAAGACAAATGGAGACCTTCAATAGCTATATTTTCTGTGGTACAGATTTTTATTAGTTTATCTTTGCTTAAAGAGGATGTTGAGGGGTTGTAAGGGGTCATGGATAAAACATTAGTGTAGCCTTAAACATAAATAACCTGTCTCAGACGTTGTATAAATGCATCTCACTGTTTTAGTGATTTTTTAAAATAATAGTATGAACTGGAAAGGTTCTACACAATGCTGACCACATGAAATATTTTCTATGATGTCCTTAATATGTAGAAAGCCAGACCCTGCTGACCATTTGTAGAATAGGAAATCTTTAACCTATACATACACTTAAAAGACTTTTGACTGAAAAGTATGTCTTGAAGGATACCTGTCACCTATCTATCTATCCATCCATCCATCTGTCTGTCTGTCTGTCTGTCTGTCTGTCATCCATCATTTCCATCTCTCTAGTCTCTTTTCTCTTCTCTTCTCTTCTCTTCTCTTCTCTTCTCTTCTCTTCTCTTCTCTTCTCTTCTCTTCTCTTCTCTTTTCCCTTCCCTTCCCTTCCCTTCCCTTCCCTTCCCTTCCCTTCCCTTCCCTTCCCTTCCCTTCCCTTTCCTTTCCTTCCCTTCCCTTTCCCATTCCATTTCCACTACACTCCACTACACTCCTCCACTCCACTCCACTCCACTCCACTCCACTCCACTCCACTCCACTCCACTCCACTCCATTCCATTCCATTCCATTCCATTCCATTCCATTCCATTCTATTCTATTCTATTCTATTCTATTCTATTCTATTCTATTCCATAGTAGGATGAATTTAATACTATGTGAGAAAAATATAGAAAAAAGACATGTAAAATCAGGCCCATCAAGCCATTTTGAAATATTGACAGGTAAGATTTCTGTGGGTAAGAAGAATGTTGTGAAAATGTCAAGCAACATATTTTAAGATATGGAAACTGGTGTGTAAAGTTTTGGTAGATACATATGGTTAGCTTTTAGTGGATGCTGGAGATATAACTATATCTGGTTTTGGAATTTTCTTTCAATAGTCTTGAGGAGACTTGATTAAGGGAAGGCTTGAATATAGATCAGAAGATTTGAAAAAGAAGAGGCTGTTAGAATTCTGCTTTATTAACCCAAATCTAAATTAAGGGTATTTCAAAGGGAATGGTGGCAAAGTAGGTTAAAGAGATATTTAGGGGGGATGGAGAGATGGCTCAGTGTTTAAGAGCACTAACTGCTCTGCCAGACATCCTGCGTTCAATTCCCAGCAACCACATGGTGGCTCACAACCATCTGTAGTGGAATCCAATGCACTCTTCTAATGTGTGTCTGAAGACAGCTTCAGTGTACTCATCTGAATAATAGATAAATCTTTTTAAAAAAAGAGAGAGAGATGTTTAGAAGTAGAATGAATAGGACTTTATGAATAATTCAGTGATGGGAGTTAGGAATTCCAGGGTGACTTTTTTCTATATTCTTTGTTTACAATCCAAAGGCTTTCCCCTTTCCCAGTTTCCCCCTCACCATATGTCCCATAAGTCCTCTTCCCCCCCAAATATTCTCGAATCACCCACCCACCATTTCTCTGTTCTGGTACTCTCCTACAAAACTGGATCCAGTCTGTTAGGGACCAGGGTCCTCTCCTTCCTTCTTCTTCGGAATCCTTTGTTTTGCTAATTATGCCTTGAGTATTCAGAGCTTCTGAGCTCATTAATATACACTTATCAGTGATTGCATTTCATGTGTATTCTTTTGTGATTGGGTTAGCTTACTTAGGATGATATTTTTCAGAACCAGGGTGTCTTTATTGCATATAACAGAAAAGATCCTAGAGAAAAAATACTGTCACTGGTACAGGGTTGTGTGCATATGTATGCATGGGAATGATAAAAAGGTTGAGTTAAGCTCTGTCATATTGACTTTGTGCTAAATAAAATTTAAATAAGGTCACTGCAAAATGGCAGCCATATAGCATCAACAATAAAGGTCTAGGCAACTTCATCTCTTACAGGAAGGTGCTGAGACTAAAGATCATTAATTTATATAATTGGTTCCCAATTCATAGATATTGATGAGTTCCACATATGACTATTATTATAAAATTCTATGTAACTTCTCCTGTTATATGGGGGTGCTGAGAATAAAGAGCATTAAATTATATAGTTGTTTCCTAATACCAAGATGTTGATGAGTTCCATCTGGGACTTATTTTTTCTGGAAATCAAACAAATAGTAAAGCTTTTGAGAAATAGAAAAATATTTTCTATCACTTTTATTTGGCAATACATGCTGATAACTTTTCTAAAAGGTGCAATCTCCAAACTAGGTGAGAGGTTGACTCTTCTAGAAAAGAAAGCATTTACAGTAACTGTTTTATAGGAACTATGTATTTACCTTTATGCAATGGTTATGTTTAGAAAAATGCATACTGGTCTTTAAAGAACTATAAATGAGGATATTTCATAAAAGCAAACACAGAAAGCTTTTATGTTTTGACTCTAAGAAAATGTAGTTTCTTTTGAAAAAACATACTTATCTGGCCTAAAAAGGACTCTACTTTGATTCTGATTGTTATTATATTTATTTTTTAGGCATTTATTTGGAGGGGTTTTTATTATTCTGGTAAAGCTGTTATAGTGAGTAAGACTCATTCATTAGGAAGGTTAGTAGTCAGATTTTATCAGGCTCTGTAGTGCATTCTTATGGGCTTTTTAATAATATTTTCCTTTAAGCAGCTCAAACAAAGAATAGTTATATTCTTAGATGCAGTGAGATCTATTGGCCTATCCTAAGTGTCTAATATACACTATATCTTGGTTAGTAAAATATTTATGTTTTTAAAATTTTTTATTAGATATTTGGTTTATTTACATTTCAAATAGTATCCCTTTCCACTTTACCCCTCTGAAAATCCCCTATCCAATCCCCCACTCCCTGTTTACCCTTTCCTCCAATTTCCTCACTTGCATTCCCCTCTTCTGGGGAATCATGCCTTCTCAGCTTCCATGGTATCTTCTCTTACTGCATTCTTTTACATGCTGACTGTCAGTTAACTGAGCACCATTTGTGGAAAATGCTGTCTTTTTCTCACTGGATGGCTTTAGCTCCTTTGTCAAAGATCAAGTGACCATAGGTGTGTGGGTTCATTTCTGGGTCTTCAGTTCTGTTCCATTAATCTTCCTGACTGTCTCTGTACCAATACCATGCAGTTTTTTATCACTATTGCTCTATATTTGAGCTTGAGGTCAGGGATGGTGATTCCACCATAAATTCTTTTATTATTGAGAATAGTTTTTGCTATCCTGGGATATTTTGTTATTCCAGATGAATCTGCAAATTGCTCTTTCTAACTCTATGAAGAGTTGAGTTGGTATTTTGATGGGTGTAGTGGCTATTCCTGGTTGTCAACTTGACTATATCTGGAATGAACTACAATCAAGAATTGGAATGCTCACTTATGATCCTAATCGGGAGGCTCAGAGATATAAGTTTCTGACCTGGATCTTGGCATGAAGATCTTGAAGCATAGTGGCTATGAATTCCAAAAGATTAAGACAAGGAGATCTCTGAGTTCAAGATCATCTGGGATTAAAGATGCGGTGGCACACGCCTTTAATCTGGGCCACACCCTCTGCTGGAGACCTGCAGCCTTTAATCTGGTGAGGATGTGGAGAAAGAGGAACACGCCTACACTGCTGTTGGGATTTCAAGCTGGTATAATCACTCTGGAAATCAGTCTGGTGGTTCCTTAGAAAACTGGGCATGATACTACAGGAGGGCCTCATTATACCAGTCCTGGTTATATATCCAGAGGATTCCCCAGGATGTAATAAGGACACATGCTCCACTATGTTCATAACAGCCCTATTTGTTGTTGTTGTTGTTTTTTTTTCAAACAACCAGCTTCTGGTTTGGTTGAGTCTTTGTATGGTTCTTTTTGTTTCTACTTGGTTGATTTCAGCCCTGAGTTTGATGATTTCCTGCCTTCTACTCCTCTTTGGTGTATTTGATTCTTTTTGTTCTAGGGCCTTCAGCTGTGCGGTTAGTGTATGCTATTTCCAGTTTATTGAGGCACTCAGAACTATGAATTTTCCTCTTAGCACTGCTTTCTTTGTGTCCCATAAGTTCGGGTATGTTGTGCCTTTTTTTTCCACTAAATTCTAAAAGGTCTTTAATTTATTTCTTTATTTCTTCTTTGACTAAGTTATCATTGTGTAGAGTGTTGTTCAGTTTCCATGTGTATGTGGGCTTTCTGTTTTTTTTTGTTGTTTGTTTGTTTGTTTGTTATTGAAGAGCAGCCTTAGTCCATTGTTATCTGATAGTGTGCATCTAAATATTTCAATCTTTTTATATCTGCTGAAGTCTATTTTTGACCAAGTATATTGTCAGTTTTGGAAAAGGTACTGTGAAGTGCTGAGAAGAAGGTATATTCTTTTGTTTTAAGATAAGATGTTCTATAGATCCTTTTGTTAAATCCTTTTGGTTCATAACTTCTGGTAGTTTTACTGTTTCTGTTTAGTTTGTGTTTCCCTGATGAGAGTGGGGTGCTGAAGTCTCCCAATATTATTGTGTGGGTTGCAATGTGTGCTTTTAGCTTTCTTAGTTTCTTTTATGAATGTTGGTGCCCTTGTATTTGGAGAATAGATGTTCAGAATTGAAAATTCATCTTTGTAGATTTTTCTTTGATGAGTATGAAGTGTCCTTCCTTAACTTTTTTGATTACTTTAGGTTGAAAGTCATTTTTTTCAATATTAGCATGGCTACACCAGCTTGTTTCTTGTGACCATTTGCTTGGAAAATTGCTTTCCAGCCTCTTACTCTGAGATAGTGTCTGTCTTTGTCCCTGAGGTGGGTTTCCTTTATGCAGCAAAGTGTTGGGCCCTGCTTATGTATCCAGTCTGTTAGTCTATGTCTTTTTATTGAGAGAACTGAGAACTGAGAGTCCATTGATATTAAGTGATATTAAGTAGAAGTGATTGTTGCTTCTTGTTATTTTTGTTATTAGAGGTGGCTCTCTTATTTTTGGTTTGTTAAAAGAAGATTAATTTCTTGCTTTATCTAGTGTGTAATTTCCCTCCTTTTGTTGATGTTTTGCATTCATTATCACTTGAAGGGCTGGATTTGTGGAAAGATATTGTGTATATTTGTTTTTGTCATGAATATCTTGTTTTCTCCATCTATCGTAGTTGAGAGTTTTGCTGGGTATAGCAGCCTGGGCTGGCATTTGTGTTCTCTTAGGGTCTGTATGACATCTGCCCAGGATCTTCTGGCTTTCCTAGTCTCTGGTGAGAAGTCTGATGTAATTCTGATAGCTCTCCCTTTATATGTTACCTGAACTTTTCCCCTTACTGCATTTAATATTCTTTCCTTGTTTAGTGCATTTGGTGTTGTTGTAATTATTATGTGTCAGGAGCATGACATGAAGATGGTGGCCTCACCTCTAAGTGTGGGACTCCCTGCAGAGCAGTTCTCCCCTGGCAGGATAGGTGCACAGACCGCTGTGGCACTGCCCATCTACTGGGTGCAGGCAGGGCCCTGTCGGACCCTGTACCAGCTGTTCTGACACTCGGATATTTCCTGCACTCTTGGCTGTACTTGCCCACTCAGTTGCTGGAGAGAAGATGGCCATAAAGTTATTTATTTTGTCATTATCAAACAGAGAAATGCACAAATATCTTTCAACTCTCTTGTTCTTTTCTAGTAGTCCCCCCCCAAAAAAAAAGATAAAAAAATGATGGTCAATATATAATATAACCATGGCAAGGTCCAGGTCAATCCTTTCATATCTGATTGGCTATCAGGGTCCATGAGACTACATAATCTGTATTGCGTTTGACCCATAAAATGTACCCTGAGGGTCAGCTGGGACTAACTTTCTATTCATATATCAATGTCTGTAGGCCTTCATCAATTCAAAGGGTACACTGCAAGTGTTTTTGGCTTTATATGATTATTATAAGAGTCAGATTAAGATATGTGACTTGTAGTTGCACATATGAATGCTATTAATAGCTCTTTCTTTGGAAGTCTGTTTTCTGATTTTTTTCCTATTTTATTTTTTATTGGTTATTTTATTATTTACATTTTAAATGTTATCCCTCTTCCCAGGTTCCCTCCAGCAAACCCCCATTCCCTCTCCCCTGCTTCTATAAGGGTACTCCATCAGTTACCTATCCACTTCCACCTCATTGCCGTAGCATTCCCCTAGCTGGAGCATTAAGCCTTCATAGGACCAAATGTCTCCATTCCCATTGATGCCAGATAAGGCCATCCTCTGCTACATATGTAGCTGGAGCCATGGGTCCCTCCATGTGTATTTGATTAGTGGCTTAGATACTGGCGGATCTGGTTGGTTGGTATTATTGTTCTTACTATGGGGTTGCAAACCCCTTCAGCTCCTTCAGTCCTTCCCCCAATTCCTCCACCAGGGTCCCCATGTTCAGTTGGATGGTTGGCTGTGAGTATGCCGCATGTGTATTGGTCAGGCTCTGGCAGAGCGTCTCCGGGCACAGCCATACCTGGCTCTTGCCAGCAAGCACTTCATGGCATCAGCAATATTGTCTGGGTTTGGTGCCTGCATATGGGATAGAACCCCAGGTGGGGCAGTCTCTGGATGGCCTTTTATTTAGTCTCTGCTTCATACTTTGTCTCTGTATTTCCTTTAGACAAGAGAAATTCTGGGCTAAAATTTTTGAGATGGGTAGCTTGCCCCATCCTTCAATTGGGAGCCTTGCCTAACCTCTGGATATGGCATTTCCAGTTTCGCTCTCCATTTTGTTGGGTATTTTTCAGACCTGCAGAACAGTCCATGGGGTTCCCTGAACCACCTAGGAGAAAATAGAGGACAAGAGATGCAAAAGATGAACAACAAGACAGGATTCTGATCAAGCTGTCAAATTTCAATTTTTACACATTGCAATATAAAGGAAAGCAAGCAAGGTATAGGGAGGCGATAAAAGGGGCAAGACATTGTCTTTAGGGAATAATCTCAGTGGGTGAGCATTGTCCCTCAGGAACAGTTTCTCAGAATTGTCTCTTAGAATCTGATGGAAAAGTTGACTATTACTACAGGAAGTTGGCTAGGTAAAATGCAGGAAGTTGGCTAGGTAAAATGATCAAGAGGAAGTGAAGTGGAAAAAAGTTGCTATGGTAACCTAACTACTTGGAAACTGGTAAGAGACACAGGTCAGGGAATATTTAAAAAATCTAATCAGGTCTTCGTAATGTCTAATCTACTAATTCTGGGAAAAGGGAGGATGATAAGTACTAAATTGGGTTAAAGTAGTTTTACAATTACAATTACTATCTGTGGATCATTGACTGTATCCATTCTCAAACAATTAGTTTCTGTTATTCTCACCTGCTACCAAATGCATCTTGGTTTTCATGATAGACATTTTATGTATATTATCACTGTACAGAATAACTTTAATAACACTGCTTACATTTATTTTTCAATGGATATTATTTTCTGGATGAAGCCACTGTGTATGTTAAAATGATTATTGGTTAATCTTCCCCAAGAAGAAAGACAAACACATTTAAGAGGCAGAACAGAGAGATTTTCTTGGGCCAATGGGTTAGATATGGTCTGTTGAAATTTACTAAAATTAAAAGAATCTAAAACTCATCAAATATCATTCGATTTCCTGACATTTGATAATCAACCCTTCCTTCCTTCCTTGTGCGATACTATCTGCCAATCAAAAGATTAGGGAGAGCCTTTATGAGACAGTTTATATTCTGCTGAATGAATTTGATATGCCAAGGTTCTGTACATCTTACTTTTGTAAGAATGGCCATAGGACACATTCCTAGAGAATGAACTGCATCCTTCTTCCTAGTCAGTAACAATACTGCTATGTTATTTATAATGTAAATCTGAACTAGCCAGACATAATTTAGGACTATCAGAAAAAGAATTATACAATAATTGAATTCCCAGTGGGTAATCATGTGGGTGTTCCCCTACACTTGGACCACAGCTTAAATATGATTTTCTGATGCTTGTCTAATTAATGTTTTATCAGTATATTCCTTTGATGTTTCCTTCATTAGGATTGATATTAGATTCATGTACAGCTACTTTTCTGTAATATTTTCTGTGTAACATGAAACCCATTACACATTTTGTAACAATAAATTATTTCTTCACTTTAAGTATCTTCCTGTTTGGATTTCAAGTCTTTTGCTAGAAATGGCTTGACTTATGCTGTGATGATAATGTTCCCTGGATTGAAGCATTCCTTACTCTCCTAAGGTATAATGACACATCAGGTCATATAATGGAGAACTCAGTCTGACCACACAGAGCTCCTGGATCCTAACTCATGCTCTTTGAGGCCATGTGCATGACTATAATTGTGTGCCTGACGAGGCAGGGGGCCTTTTAACTCAGGTACATCTTACTCACTGGATTGTTTTTGGATGTGAATACATGCCTCCTGTGACAAATATTTACATTCAATTAATAAGACATCTTTAAGCTTGTTGGACGTCTGAACATAGCTCTAGAAAACTATCTGGTGAAAGGGTGGACTGACCCTATTGTGTCAGGAATATGAACTTGCCTTCTTCCTTGCTTTCATGCTTTCCCAGATACAATCTTAGGTATGTGCCAGGCAGTTTTCTTAAATTGGCCTGTCCTGTGAAAGGACTGCTCTGTTAATACTTAGTATGGGCTTACTGACATTTGTAACTGTCTAGCAGTCATGGGCAAACTGGGATTACCTGAAAGGGAGGCTAGAATCAAGGTAGGGGGTGAGAGAAGAATGGAGCCAAGTTCTGATCAAGGCTCAAAGTTTATTTTTCAGTTCTGCGTTTATATAGGTAAAGACTCATCCTTAGTTTCAGCTGAGCTCTTGTTTCAAAACAAGCTCCAGCAGGTGGTCTTGTTTTTGCAGGAATACTGTGGATGTGGTAAACAGGAGAATTCCACCTGGTTGGAAGACTCCAGGTGGCTAGGCAACTGTGGCAAAACAAGGTCTGATTAACCTACTCAAGGCTGGGGGGAAGGCTATAGGCATTTATTTGTGTGATTTTTTTTGATCATGTTTTTCTGAACTCAAATGACCTTCCTTGTATCATTCGTTTCTTTGCTATATTCATGTACACTGGAAGTAAAGTAATGTTGTATACAGCATTAATCTGTGGCTTGTCCCATTCTTTCAGGTCCTCAGAAATCCGGTCTCAGAGACACAGATCTGAATAGGTCAGTGAAAGTCAACATGTAGGAGCCTTCTATTTTTGTGACATGTTCTATCATGTTGGTCTAAAGTACACCAACTAGGTTAGGCTAAGTGGCCATGAATCCTCCTGCATGTCTCCATAGCACTGAGATTATTCAAATCTCTATCACACCTTGATTTTTATTTTTGTTAGTTCTGATGCTTGACTTCAGGTCTTTCTGTTTATGGGGAAAGCACTCTGCCACCTGAATTTTTGGTGTAACTCCTCTTTGGCCTCTGAATAGACTACTCTTTGTTCTAGAGTGAACTGCATGGGGAAAGCAATTATAATCATTCATAGTGACTGACAATTTGAGACAACCATTTGAACATGACTTTCTAGTTTATGTTAATTAGGGTGGGAAGACTAAATGTGAGTAGTACCATTTCAAAGTTGGAATTCAGGACTGAATAATAATAACAGAACTGAACACTAACATTCATCTATCTTTACTTCCTGACTGAGGACATAGTGCAACCAGCTGCCTCAGGGTCCTGCGAACATGACAACCTGACACAGATGGACTCTACCCTACTTTCTCCTCTCATTTCATTGTTAGGTGGTTTGTCATCTCAATGAGACAAGTAATTAATGTAGCAAGTAGCATACATGTGCAAGAAGCAGCACTAGATGAGTTTCAGCAGGGAAGTAAACATCTATCAAACTTTTGGAAGTTCAGATAAAGATGAGAGAAAGATAGCTAGGGTTCCTTCATTAAAATATTTCTAATATGAAAACTTGCCATCAGTTAGAGATTTGTGTTTTATGGAATCAAAGCATAAAGTGCTTCCTAGCTATTTTACATTAACTGTTTTGCTACAGACTAATGAAGGTAAGTTGACAGTTACGATGAATGATACATCTATTATAGGTAGTTACATTCCTAGCTATGTGTTACTATTTGCATATATTTAAATAATTCTAGGTGCATAATTGGTATAGTAGGCTGTGTTATCACTACATATAATTATTTGACTATTTGTATAACTCACACATAAAATTTTCTTCTAATTTCAGTAAGGGTTTTTCACTTTCTAAGACTCATTAATATTTACTTTCCATCTCTTAGTGTGCATTCTGGGCAAAACTAATTTCACTTGGAAATACTACAAGGTCAGGGATATTTCCTTTCAAATATGACAATTTTACATGGGTAAATTCTAAAGGTCCTAATTTTCAATGGCATGCTAAATTATGTTTTCAATTCCATTTTAACCCACTGCTCTCTCCAAATCATGTCTCTTCCTCTATTCCCTCCTAAACTCTTAACTTACACTCAGAATGGTGCATTTTATCAGTGATTCCAAGACATTCTGTTCCATAACCTGCATGAAATACTCTACAGTGGTGGTAGATTGTAACATGGTATTTCCACAGACATCAATGAGCATTGATACTGCCATTGGATCTGTCCAATCCTATTCAACCCGTTATCACTATTGCAAAAACCCTTAGGTACAGAAATCAGGTTTTATTCTTCCATTTTTAACTCCATGGAGCGCCTTGTACCTTCCATGTCACATAAAACAGTTCTGAAACTGTGTAACACTACTTCTGTTATCCTGGTGTCTTACAATTCCATTGCTGTGAAAAGACCTATGACCATGTAACTCTTATAAAGAAAAACACTTATTTGGGACTGGCTATGAATTTGGAGATTTATCATGGCAGGAAGCATGGCAACATTCAGTTAGATGTGCTGGAGATGAGCTCAGAGTTCTATATCTAGATCCACAGACAGTAGGAAGAGAGAGACAATCTACCTGGCTGAGGCCTCTGAAACCTCCAAGTCCCCACCCCCCCCTCCAGTGACAGTGACACACTTCCTCCAACAAAGCCATATCTTTTAATAGTGCCACTCTCTATGGGCCTGTGGGGGCCATTTTCAAAGAACCACATTCCACTTCATGGCCCCCATTGGCTTGTACCCATGTCATAATGTTGCAAAAACACATTCAGTGTAGCTTCAAAGGTCCTTTTAGTTTATTACAGTCTTAATACTGTTTAAAGTCCACTGTTCAAAGTTTCTTCTGAGACTCATGTGATATATTAACTGTAATCTGCTATAAAATCAAAATTGAAAAGCAGATCATATACTACCAACATATAATCACATATGATGTATGTCATGATCCAAAGAGGAGTAAAAGGAGCATCATGAGGAAATTCTGGACCAAAATAAGATAAAAAACCAACTGGACAAACTCCAAAATATTTATTTTCCATGCCTGATGTCAAAGTACTCTTCATATCTTGAGATGGTTCTAGTTCTTGTTAGCAGCTTTCCCTGGCAGGTACTTTAGCATTTCCTGAAAGGATTAACTCAGGAACTTTGGAAAGGTCCTAGAACACTTGCCCCTCCCAGAAGGGCTAGTGTTTCCCCTCCCAGAAGAGAGGCTAAATTATATTCCTCGGAACCCAGGGAGGTCCCTGTGGCTAGGAAAGGCCCAGAGTCCCTTAGCCACCTACCACATCCCCTAACAACCAATTACTATAAAGGTAATACTGTTCTGCCAATCACATTGTGCCTCATGGCAGCTGCCCTGAGAACTGTATGAAAGGCCCAAGTGCAGCCTGGTGCACATGGTCACTCTTTCCCCATGTGAGCATGACCCCAGCATGCTGGATATTAAATAGAAATTCTCTTGGTTTTTGAATCAATTTCTGTCTTCTCCTGGTCTACTCTGGTAAGCTAAGACTCCCTCGAGTCTTACATTTGGTTCCTTGGCCAGGAATCTGACCTCTGATGGGAACATACTGGAGTAGTGAATCGAAGGTCTAGAGCAGGTAACACCATGTTTTTGTTTTGTTTTGTCTGTCTCCCTGTTTGTCAAAGTCTGAGTCTTAAGCCTGTCTGAATTTTCAGTTTGCTTGCAGACATTTGGGAGACTTGGAGAGCCTACAAGAGTCTGATGTGGTTGAATTTGGCTGGCAGATGTGCTATAAGTCGAGACCAAGGGAGACTGGAGGATGCCTCAGGCCCACCAGAAAGAGCCAGAAAGGCTCTGCTCCTTCTGGAAATGGTAAGACAGTAACTGTAGGAGCCGGGTCTCACTATAATCTGGTTTATCTGGTTCCTGCTGTGACAGGAGCACCTCGTGTCTATAACATCGAGGGGTGAACTGTGTAATGATTGTTTTTCTCTGTGTTTGTTAGTATCCTGTTCTGTGTTCTTGGACCTAGATGCTCACCCATCTGTGGGCTGTCTGTGTGCTAAACTGAACCAGGTGGAACTTGGTGCAAAGGCCTAGCAGGATGATCATTATTGGTAAACCAACATGATGGCTGGGCACATATCCACTAGAAACCTGGGATTATTAGTCAAAAAGTTAAAGTTTTAATTTTTTGTTATTTTGATGTTGTTATTAAGTAAGTAACTAAGAGAGCCAAAATTGGGTCATGTGACTCAAGTGCACCAAGTTGAAACAAAGGAAAGATTGAGAATATTAAGGACCCCTGGTGGGGAAATAGGTCTTAACAGGATACTAAAATTCTATCTGGTTCTGGCGGTTCCTCAGAGAACTGGACACAATACTTCCAGAGGACCCAGCCATACCACTCCTGGGCATATACCCAGAAGATTCCCCAGCATGCGATAAGGATACATGCTCCACTATGTTCATAGCAGCCTTATTTATAATAGCCAGAAGCTGGAAAGAACCCAGATGTCCCTCAATGGAAGAATGGATACAAAAATTGTGGTATATATACACAATGGAGTACTATTCAGCCATTAGAAACAATGAATTCATGAAATTCTTAGAGAAAGGATGGAGCTGGAGAACATCATACTAAGTGAGGTAACCCAGTCTCAAAAGAATACCCATGGTATGCACTCACTAATAAGTGGATATTAGCCTAGAGTCTTGGGACACCAAAGACAGAATCCACATACCAAATGATGTCCGAGAAGAAGGAAGGAGTGGACCCTGGTTCTGGAAAGGCTCAAAGGATCATTGCAGGGGATTACCAGAACAGGGAAGTGGGAAAGGGTGGATGGGGGAACATGGGGAGGGAAAAGGGCATATGGGACCTTTGTGGGGCAGGGAACCAGAAAAGGGGAAATGAAATGTAAATATAGAATATATGCAATAAAAAATTTAAAAAAAGAAAAGAAAAGCTGAGAAGAGAGACAGAAAATGAAAGTCTGCATACTACAAGGAGAGAGGCCACTGGGCCTGAGAGTGCCCTAATGGAAGCCGGGAGCAGGAATTCCCAGGCCTTGGGAAAAAAGCAGGCAAGTGGTAAAGTTGTTATCCCTGGGTGAAGACAGTGAGTAGGGGATATAGGGTTCTGACCACCTCCCCAATCCCAGGGTAACTCTGAGAGTGGAGGAGAAATCCACTCAGATCTTGGTGGACACAGGGGCTCAACACTACATCCTCCAAGCCAATGGCCCTGTTTCCAAGAAAAGATCTTGGATCCAAAATGCCACTGGCACCAAAATGTATTAATGGACTACCCAAAGAACAGTGGACCTAGAGATGGGATGGATAGCTCATTCATTTAGGGTTGCCCCAGACTGTCCCTACCCTCTGTTGGAGCGAGACATACTCTCCAAAATGGGGCCCAGGTATACTTCCTGCCCTACAGGCCATAGCTAACTGGTCCAAAGGAGAGACTGACCCCTGCCCAAAGTAGAGCACTTTTCTCCATGAAGGTCAGAGATGAGCAGGTGCTGCTGAGGTGGACAGCATAAATGTCATCCAGGCAGAACCTCCACCCCCTGGCACTCTACACAGAAAGTGGAGCTAATTGTCCTCACCAAGACCTTGGAACTTGGAACCAGGAAGAAAATCAACATCCATGCTGATAGCAGGTATGCCTCTACAACAGCCCATATCCACAGGGATGTATGCCAAGAGGACTGCTCACATCACAGGAAACAAACAGGAAATCTTAGACTTCTTAGATGGCCTAATGAAGCTGGCAACTGTGAGTATTATTCACTGCCCAGGACATCAGAAGGGGAAAGACTCAGTGTGCAATATCGAGGCAGATCAAATGGCTCCAGAAGTGGCTGTGCAGGAGCCAATCCTGGTTATGGGCCTGCAAGAGACACCCACTGTGAAATGGGACTAGACTAAGAGATGGCCTCACTTAGAATATACTGAAGAAACAAAAAAGACTCAGTTGCTAGCTACCCTACTATTAACAAGAAAGGACAATGGTGAACACAAGAAGGGAGAACTATACTTCCCAGAAATTAAACAAGAGACTTACTAGGCCAAATGCACAGATGGACTCATTTAGGGGATAAAAAGCTTATCCAAACAGTTAAGGAACCTAAAGTATATATTTATAAGACTCAGGTTTGGGACAGAGAGATAGCAGAACAGTGTATGGTATGCCATCAAGTGAATGCTTATGCAGGAAAGAGCAAACAAGGTAAAAGACCTAGGAGAGAAGAGCCTAGAAAATATTGAGAGATTTTATAGACATTAAGGTAGAAAAATATAGTTACAAATACCTTCTAGTGTTTATGGATACTTTCTCTGGATGGGTTGGGACTTTCCCCAAACAATTGCCATAATGGCTAAAGAAGATATTAGAAGAAATGTTCCCAAGTGCTCAAGGTAATTGGACCAGACAATAGTCCTGTTTTTGTCTCTAAGGTAAGTCAGGGATTGACAGAGATACTGGGGACTAATTGGAAGCATTATTGGGTGTACTGTCCCCAGAGCTCAGGGCAGGAAGAGAAAATAAACAAAACCCTATGAGAGGCCTTAACTAAATTGATTTGGAGACTGGCTCAGGCTGTGTCATGCCCTTCCCCTTGTTTTGTTCTGAGTCCAGAACTGCCCCTGCCCTTTTTAACCTGACCCCTTTTGAGATGCTATTTGGTACCCCAACTCCTTTGATGTCCACTGAGTCCTCCCAGGAGGTATCCCACAACATGAGATTTGGCACAAACTACCTCAAATGCTCTAGAAATGCCAGAGATTCCTCATTACTACCAGGCTGGTGACTGGATCTATTTAAGGAGGCTTTGAAGACAGCTGCTAGTACCCTTCCTGGTGCTGCTAGCCACTCCCACAGGCCTCAAGGTGAATGGGGTTCAGCCTGGATGCACGCTTCCTATGTGAAACCCACAGACATTCTACTCTCCAGAGACCCCTGCTGGATGGTACAGAAGATAGATAATCTACTCAAGCTCAAGTTCACTCTACCTTGATCATAACTGCCTGGTGGTACCCTTGGATTCTGGTTCCTTCCCCCATCCTATGTGCCCATTTGTCAAATCTGTTATGACACTCACTGTCTCTCTTCTGTTAGAGTTAGAGATGGCCACGGCAACCACAAGGACTTCCACTCTAGTCATACAAGGGGGAATTATGACACTCTGAGGGCAGCCATTGATTTAGATATAGAGAAAATAGAAACTTACATCAGTCACCTTCAAGAATCACTGACTTCATTATCAGAAGTAGTATTGCAGTATAGGAGGGCTATGTTCTGCCTTACCTGAGGAGTGTTGCTCTTACATAGACCATTAGCGGTTGTTAAACTTGTTAGGACCCCTAATTGTTCTCTTACTATAGTCGACTTTTGGCCCCTACATTTTGAACTGCTTAGTCACTATTGTTAAGAAATACTTAGGTACAGTAAGCTAATGATCTTAGAGCAGAGGTACAAAGAACTATATAAAGAAGTTCAGGAGTATGAGATATAAGAATACCAGCAATTGCTTCAGGATGGAAGTGTGCACAAAGAAAAGAGGGGAATGAAAGGGTTAACTCAGGAACTCTGGAAAGGTCATGGGACACTTATTTTGAAGTTAATATAAAAGTATTTTTTATTAAATATATTCTTTTTTTATTATTTTTTTACTTTCCATATTCTTTGTTTACATTCCAAACGCTTTCCCCTTTCCCAGTACCCCTTTCACTATATGTCCCATAAGTCCTCTTCCCTCCACTCAATCCCCAATCAACCCCCCCATTTCTTTGTTCTAGTACTCCCCTACAATACTGGATCAAGTCTTTTCAGGACCAGGGCTCTCTCTTTCCTTCTTGGGAATCATGATTTGCTAATTGTGTCTTGAGTATTCAGAGCTTCTGAGCTAATTAATATCCACTTATCAGTGATTGAATTTCATGTGTTTTCTTTTTGTGATTGGGTTAGCTCACTTAGGATGATATTTTCTAGTTCCAACCATTTGCCTAGAAATTTCATGAATTCGTTGATTTTAATTGCTGAGTAGTATTCCATTGTATAAATATACCACATTTTCTGAATGATTTCAATTTTCCTGGTTCCCCTCTCCCTGAAAGTTTCATAAGCCCTCTTCTTTCCCCCTGTTCCCTAATCAACCCCCTCCTGCTTCCCTGTCCTAGTATTCCCCTACATTGCTGCATCGAGCCTTTCCAGGACCAGGGGCCTCTCCTTCCTTCTTCGTGGACATCATTTGATATGTGAATTGTGTCTTGGGTATTCTGAGCTTCAGGGCTAATATCCACTTATCAGTGAGTGCTTACCATGTGTGTTATTTTGTCATTGGGTTACAGTACTTAGGATGATATTTTCTACTTCCATCCATTTGCCTAAAAATTTCATGAAATCATTGTTTTAAATAGCTGAGTAGTATTCTATAGTGTAAATATACAACATAATCTGTATCCATTCTTCCATTGAGGGATATCTGGGTTCTTCCTAGCTTCTTGTTATTATAAATAGGGCTGCTATGAACATAGTGGAACATGCATCCTTATTAAATGCTGGGGAATCCTCTGGGTATATGTCCAGGAGTGGTATAACAGGGCCCTCCTGTAGTATCATGCCCAGTTTTCTGAGGAACTGCCAGACTGATTTTCAGAGTGGTCGTATCAGCTTGAAATCCCACCAGCAGTGGAGGAGTGTTCCTCTTTCTTCACATCCTCACCAGGACCTGCTGTCTCCTGAGTTTTGATCTTAGTATGAGGTGAAATCTCAGGGTTGTTTTGATTTGCATTTCTCTGATGACTAAGGATTTTGAACATTTCTTTAGGTGCTTCTCAGCCATTCGATATTCCTCAGGTGAAAATTCTTTGTTTAGCTCTGTACTCCATTTTTTAATAGGGTTATTTGGCTCTCTGGAATCTAACTTCTTGAGTTCTTTGTATATATTGAATATTAGCCCTCTGTTCGATGTAGGGTTGGTAAAGATCTTTTCCCAATTTGTTGGTTGCTGTTTTGTCCTATTGACAGTATCCTTTGCCTTACAGAAGCTTTGAAATTTTATGAGGTCTCATTTGTCAATTCTTGATCTTAGAGCATAAGCTATTGGTGTTCTGTTCAGGAAAATTTCCCCTGTGGCCATGTGCTCAAGACTCTTCCCCAGCTTCTTTTCTATTAGTTTCAGTGTGTCTGGTTTTATGTGGAGGTCCTTGATTCATTTGGAGTTGAGCTTAGTACAAGGAGATAAGAATGGATTGATTTGTATTCTTCTACATGCTGACCTCCAGTTGAACCAACACCATTTGTTGAAAAGGTTATACTTTTTCCATTGGATGGTTTTAGCTCCTTTTTCAAAGATCAAGTAACCATAGGTGTGTGGGTTCTTTTCTGGGTCTTCAATTCTATTCTATTGATCTACCTGCCTGTCAATGTACCAATACCATGCAGTTTTTTAACATTATTGCTCTGTGGTACTGCTTGAAGTCTGGGATACTGATTCCCCCAGAAGTTCTTTTACTGTTGAGAATATTTTAGCTATCCTGGGTTTTTTTGTTATTCCACATGAATTTGAGAATTCTAACTCTATGAAGAATTGAGTTGGGATTTTGATGAGGATTGCATTGAATCTGTATATTTCCTTTGGCAAGATGTCCATTTTTACTATATGCCAATCCATGAGCATGGAAGATTTTTCCATCTTCTGAGGTCTTCTTCAATTTGTTTCTTTAGAGACTTGAAGTTCTTGTCATACAGATCTTTCACTTGTTTGGTTAGAGTCACACCAAGATACTGTCATGGAACACTTGCCACCCCAGAAGTTCAAATGTAACACTGCTCTGCCGATCACATTGTGCCTAATGGTTGCCCTGAGAACTATATAAAAGGACTGTGCAGCCTGGTGCACATGGGCATTCTCTCCCCATGTGCTGGGTGACCTCAGCATGCTGGATATTAAATAAAAATCATCTTCCTTTCTGCATCAATTTCTGTCTCCGTATGGTCCACTCAGGGGGTCTCTCTTGTAAGTTAAGACTCCCTCAGGGCCGGGCGTGGTGGCACACGCCTGTAATCCCAGCACTTGGGAGGCAGAGGCAGGCAGATTTCTGAGTTCGAGGCCAGCCTGGTCTTCAGAGTGAGTTCCAGGACAGCCAGGACTATACAGAGAAAGCTTGTCTCAAAAAAAAAAAAAAAAAAAAAAAAAAAAAGAAAGAAAGAAAGAAAGAAAAGAAAAGAAAAGAAAAGAAAAAGAAAGAAAGAAAAAAAAGACTCCCCCAAATCTTACACTCCAAATCTTGGGTTTTCAAGGCAATCCAGGCTTCATTCTTACAGTTTCATGCAATGATCTCTTTAGTACTCCATATCAGGGCATCCCTGATATATACCTAGCCTCATCAGCTTTCAGTAGTCTTTGAGGGATCCTTGACTGTAAATCCAAACGATGTGGCCAATGCTCCCAAATTTTGCTATTTTCTTAGGCTAGAACTGTAAGACTCTGGAGAGCCTTGGCTTTCCAGGGACCCCTTGAGTAAATAAGATGGAGCTAGGAATTGATGCATAAATCAAGAGGAATTTATTATTCCTACTCACATCGAGGTCATCCAGCACCTGAAGGAGAAATGGTGGAACCACTTGCCCTTGTCTGTTTGGTCAGTCTTTAGACAGTTTGTCCTGTGAAATGTGTTTACCTGCTCCAGACCTCCTCCACATACAGAAAGCTGTGTTTACTGGATCAAGACCTTCACCACCCCAGGTGTCTGTCCTGAGGAATGTTAACTAGCCTTTCCTTTCCAGAAAGGGGCGGGTTGTGATGTGTGCCCTCCCGGGCTAACAAAGAGTGGGCTAAACTTCTGCTTTTGTGGGTCATTTAAGACTTAGGTGTGGGAGATTCTTACCCTGTAATTCTCATCCTTTCATTTCCCACTTCTTGTCTTGTTAATAGTTCTAATCTTAGAACTAGGAGAATTGAAGGTCTGCCTCCTCTGGGCTCAGAGGGCTCTTATACTGCTGCCTAAGTGCCATAATCCAGACTGTGCTCACCTGTTCCCTGATGAAGGAAATTAACCTATTAACTATATAAGGTCTAACTGTAAGCAACAGGAGCATTATCATTAGGGGGTCCTATCAGGGCAGAAAGCAGGGTGGTCAAGAGTACAAGATAAGGGTCTTTCCACTGAGTCTTAAGGTTTCCTGCATGGTGGCATCTAATGTAGACCATTATCTCCAACTTGGAAGCAATGCGTGACTTGTGGATCTCCTCCTAAGTAGGCCTCCCGGAGCTTGATGTCTCATCCACTGGAGCACCTTAAGCCTAGAGAACAAAGGCTGGGAAAGCAGCACATATTGAGGCAGTTTCTGCCAGTAGAGGGGGCTACCCATAGACCAATTTATAGGGACCAGTCCAAACCTTCCAGGGGTGTTCCCAACCCTGAAGAACACAAAGTGTAGGAGAGCTATCTAATTATTAACTCCAGTCTCTGTGGTCAATTTGGTGAGGGCCTCTTTCATTAGGGTTACAGCAACTGTTCCTGAAGTCTTCTTTCACAGATCCAGTAACCTGTCTGGAAGCAGTGAGGAGTCTCTGACATGCCTGGAGCATTAAGGCAGACAGTTTGAGCACATTACACATTGATCCCTTTCTGCCTTTTAGCCAGGATTTTCTGTAGCTTCCTTCTCCATCATTTTCTTCTTTCTTTTTTTCTCCTCTGTCTCCCTGTCTCAGCAAACTACACTAAATCTCTCTATAGACTTTTCTAACAACCTGCACCACCAGATCTCTCCATAGACCTTCTAAATAACCTGCACCAAATCCCTCTACATACTTTCTCAGCAAACTACATTAAAATCCCTCTAGTCTGGGGTTATAGGGTGTATAGCAAAATATTTTTATGAGCTGATTTAGAAAGGCTGCCAGTGACTCATCTGGTGCCTGCTTAACCTCACATACCTTTGTCAAATCTGTGGGCTGCCATGCCCTCGAGACCTGCCAATGGAGTCTGGTGTTGGCCCTTCAGGTACCTCTTACCTTTCACCTGAGGGGGTATTCTTTTCTGGCTTCCTGTATTACAAATAAAACAGTCTCAAAAAGATTAATCAGTCTCTTGGGAAATATTTCCTTAGTGAGAGAGCCACCGTGAAATAGGATAGGTGGTCTCAGATCTTCTCCTGCTCCTCTCTGTGGTCTTCTCTAAATATAAATTGAGCATACTATTATCATTTTGTAAATTATAAACTATAAGATAGACCTAACATCTAATCTATTATTCTGTCAATCAAACAGAACCTTTGTCATTTGTACTATCTTAAAATACTATAAGAATTAACACCTGACTCATATCTTGGCTATAAATTTTATGTCACCTGAAAATCATTTATTTAAATCTATATCAGCTTTCTCAAGATTAAGGAGCTTGGGCTGACTACGAGACTGTTTTTATCCCCGTCAGAAATCCAAGAGTGACCAATATTAACTGAAAATATATAGAAAGCTTAACACAGCTTCTAAGACTTAGCCAAATGATAGAGACTACTAAACACCTGAACAGTTTATACTTTAAAATGTTGGAGCATTTGTCTTCAGACTTCTGGCACAAGAACATCTGACAGGCTTAAAGAATCAGGAATTATTAAGCCATATAATAATCTATGGACACATTAAGTTTGTCTGTAGATGAAGAGAGGCAATCTCATGGCTCTCTCTCTCTCGCCATAACAGAAACAACTCTACATATGCTGTCTCTTCAAGAAAGAGAAGCTGTCAGGAGCAGATTAGTCTCTATAACAAAAATAAATAACATTAAACATTATATTTCTTGGACTTCTGACATTAAAAAAAACCCAACTATTTATGTAAAGTAATGTAGAATGTTGTCTGTTAAAACTATCTTCAGCTATTTCTGATTAAAGCATAGAAAACACATTAATAATAAACTCAGAGCCTTATACTTTTATTTGGCCCTAAACTTACAGGCTTAAACATCTCAGATCTATAATAATAACAGCAAAGAAGGACTGGGTGTAAATCCTGCACTTTTACATTTTTAGTATTTATACCAATGAAAACCTTGATTTTGTATCACAATAAAATCTGTATCAAATAAGAATTTATGCCTTGAACATAATAACAATTTCAGTAATATAAATCTCAAAACAAGATTTTAACTTAAACCCAGAATTCCCATATCCACCACCTTGAGTGTCTTGTTAAAACTTATTTTCCCCACCTGGGGGCCTCAGAGCTCAAATATTTCGTCTCTTTTTGTTCTAACATGGCGGGCTTGAGTCACATGACCTGATTTTGGTGCCACAGAGTCTAACATGGCAGGCTTGAGTCATATGACCTGATTTTGGCACCACAGAGAAAGAGTTGCTTTTCAGTCAGTCCAAATTGTCAGTCACTTAAGTCCGAAAACACAGGACAAGATACAAAACAACACAGAGAAAAACAATCACCAAATAGACAGCCTGACCCTGCCACCATCAGGCCTCTAGGTTCAAGAACACAGAGCAAGGAATATTAACATACAATTTGTCCCTAGAGGGCCAGACATCAGGTGCCCCTGCAGGAACCAAACCAGATTTCAGCAAAACTCGGCTCCTGCTGTTATTGCCTTGCTGTTTACAGATGGAGAAGAGCCTTACTCAGCCCTCTCCAGGGCCTAAAGCTTCCTCTAGACCCCCGCAGTCTCAACTCTAGCACAGCTGCCAGTCAAACTTATCACCAGACAGGCTCTCTGAGCCACAGACGCAAGTAAAACTGAAATTTTCAGACAGGCTTACAGACTCAGACTTTGACAAAATGGTGAGACAGACAGAAAACAAACTGCAGTACCCGTCCAATGGACAAACTGTAGACAAAGACATACAGGAAAAAGCTGACAAGTATTCGTCTCCACCGAGACAGAACCAGATCAGAAAACCAGATGGCCAGGAAGTTGTGTAAGTTCTCCAATTCAGTAGAACTAACATGTCCTCCCCGACACCCAGATGGGAATCTTCCAGGCATCCCTGGAGTTCCCCCCACTCTTTGGACATCTCCCAGATTCACAGCTTATGGCCTTCTCTAGCATATCTGCTTACCATGATCTTCTGGCCCTCACGGTCTGAGAGGACAGCTGCATATCAAAAGCAAGCATCTTATCAGATTCAGATTTGGCTAAAGATTTAGATTCAGATTCCAATAACAGAACAGAACAGACACTCAGAACAAAGACATCAGCCAGCACACACACATTTCAGAGGGAATCCCCTTACATCCAAGTTGGTTCTCAGCTGTGGGGGGGTGATTGCACTTTCCGGCCAACGCACCAAAATGTAAGACCTGAAAGAAAAACGGGGATGCCCCCAGCACCCCACACCTTGGAAGGTGTCACCCCAATCACTCATGAGAAACATTCTTGATGCAACAGCAAGAAGATTTTTATTACAGAGGCTCTGGGGTTCACAGTCTTATACCATGCAGGGGTAGAGGACTGTGGACCCTGAGTGCAGAATCAGGACCACATTTATAGGCTTACAACAGAACCTGCCTAACACAAACCACTCCATAGCTTCTAAGCCAATCAGTTTAAATTATTCAAGCCTGTGCTCTCTGAGAACCAATCAGTTTCCTATAGAAGCCAGAAAGAAACTAGTTAGGTCATTTCCACTTATGTGGCCACCAAGCACAGGGTCACGCCAGGGTCATGCAGGCATTTCCTCTTATGCATTTCCTGTTATGGGACCAAGGTCACATACATACTTCCTGTTACAGGGCCAGGATTACATATTCAACCCCCCCAACTAGTAGTAGGTGCTTGGGTACCTGAGTGCCTGCCAGTCACGAGCCCCGCAGCCCTCACAGTGATCCTGCCAGCCTAGCTGTGCTCGCATTTGTCCCAGCTGCTCTGTGGAGGCGAGATGGGAAAGGACACCAGGGACCTTCCTAGGCTTGTGGTTGGTCACTGCCCTGCAGGTGGGTTGTAATGTGTGCACTCTTGGGCTAACAAAGAGTGGGCTAAACTTCTGCTTTGGGGGGTCATTTAAGACTTAGGCATGGGAGATTCTTAGCCTGTAATTCTCATCCTTTCAGGCCATGTTCATTCTCACCACTACTTCTAGTAAATGGTTTGTTATTGGTAACAGGAAACACAGTCTTTTAATTGTCTTATATTATCTTAAAATCTTTTTTTTTATTTTGTTTTTCGAGACAGGGTTTCTCTATAGTCCTGGTTGTCCTGGAACACACTCTGTAGACCAGGCTGGCCTCAAACTCCAAAATCTGCCTGCCTCTGCCTCCCAAGTGCTGGGATTAAAGGAGTGCGCCACGACTGCCCAGCTTCATCTTAAAATCTTAAAGATGAGTTTGGCACAGTGAGCTTCCTCAAGTAAACAGTGTATGGGAAAGAGAGCTTCGTGAACTAGTTAAATAAAATAAATAGTTGCTATGTTTCTAATTCTTGATTGATTTATTAAACCCATTGCCAGAGTAATAAGTTTTGTTAAATTAGCTTCATTGTAGTTGAATACATCACCACATACCATAAGAAATTCATTAACAGCAAGGAATCTGCTTTATTACATATGTAAGTTGTAGCAAAGCAAAATATTTTGGTTTTAATTTCTACAAAGAATTTCTACATTTTTACAAAGAACTGAAATTACATTTCTTTTTCTTAGAGTGGGTTTAGATATTCAGATATGTCTAACAGACAAGGGATTCTTATGTTTCAAATTCTATCAGTGGATGTGCCACAGCAGACACTAACCTGTGCAATGATATTAGGAAAATTAGATAGACTTGATTCTGAACCAGTTTTTTGATCTTAGATCAGTGAAAAAATAACAAAAGGTCCTAAAGAAATTTATAGAAAATGCATTAAAGTAAATATTAAAATAGATGAATACTTCTAGAACAATTATTAGATATGACTTACTTTAGTTTGCTTGCATAAAATACCATGACCAATACAACTTAGAGAAGGAAGAGTTTGTTTAGACTTTGAGTTCCAGAGTGAGAGTCCATAATAGTGGTAGAGGCATGACAACAGGTAGATGAAGAAGCAAGCTGAAAGGTTACTTCTCCAATCACAGAAATGAATCAGAGAGAGTGAAGTTCAAGTAGGACCAGGATATAAATGCTCAAAGGCCATTCCAGATGACAGACTTTCTCAGGTAAGGCTACACCTCCCCATAACCTCCACACAAACAGTGACCCCAACTGAGGACCAATGATTCAAATATTAAGCTTGCAGGGATCATCTCATTGTAACCACCTCTTCAGAATAAAAAATATCTATCAAATTCTAAGATAATAAATTAGCATGCTGTTCATTGTTTTAACAAAGCCATCTGCACTTTTTCTTTTTTCTCTTTTTAGTGATTTATTTATTTATTTATTTATTTATTTATTTATATCACATCCCAATATCTGGCTCCCCTCTCCTCCAAGTTCTCTCTCTCCTCTCATAGATCCTCTCCCCATTTCCCCCTCTTTTTCTCATCTCAGAAGGGGGAGGGAACACTGGCTATCACCTCACCCTGACACTTCTCTGAAGGGCTAGGCACATCCTATCCCAATGTAGCCAGATAAGGCAGCCCAGTTAGGGGAACTAGACATAGACAAGAAACAGATTCAGGAACAGACTCTGCTCCAGTTGTTTGGAGATCCACATGATGACCAAGCAGCACATTTGCTACATGTGTGCAGGGGTCCTAGGTCTAGACTGTCATTTAGTGGTTCAGTCTCTGGAAGCCCAGTTTCTGGGATCCCCCATGGGTCCAGGTTAGTTGACCCAGTTGGTCTTCCTGTGGAATCTCTATTCTCTTGAGGTCCCTCAATCTTTCTGTCAACTCTTCCTCAAGACTCCTCAAACTCTATTTAATTTTTAGCAGTGGGGTCTCTGCATCGATTTCCATCAGCAACTGGGTGAAGCCTCTCCAAGGACACTCATGCAAGGATCCTGTCTGCAAGCACATCAGAGTATTGTTAATTGTGTCAGTGATTCTTTCTTTTACATTGTTTAACTCTTAACAAATGTTCATGGGCAACTTACCAATTATTCTAAGTAAGTTTCAACTGAAGGACATTGATGACTGACACAACTTGCTAAATGTCTCGTTGCATTCCCTCTTGTAGTAAGAAAATGATCTTCCATGTAATGCAAAAGAAAGTTATAGAGTGTTGTGTAAAGTGTCAGATTAGGGTTTAACTGCTAAAATTACTAGGTACCATGGTGTTAGTAAGAGTCAGCAGCAGAGTGATTGCACAGTACAATGGAGGATTAAAAATATCACATTAATAAATTTTACATTAAATATAAATTATAAAGGATAAATGCAGATTATATGCATTTAATATAAATTATATACACTGAATATGATATATATATTCTTTAGTGTATATATTATATACAGTGAATAAAAATTATATATTAAATATTAATCATATATTTTAAATGAATATATGTTAAATATAAATTATTTATGTTAAAATATGAATTAAATATGAGTTAAAACTACCAAATATGAGTTATGATCTATATAAAATACAAAATTTTGCATGTCTACAAGGACAGGGAATTATGGAATGAGCCCAGCGAGCTCCTAAAAATTAGTTGTATAAAATAAAAATGGGGGAGTTTTATAATCCTTAATTTTCTTTGAAAATTTTGACCTTGGATGTCAAGGGATTCTCTGCTAATGAGTGCTTATGGCACCCTCTAACTAGGAGTCATTATGCCTAGGTGAAATGGAAGGACTTGCCTACTAGCATATGGCATTGTCCTGACCTGGTATTAATATGGGGAAGAGGGCAAGTTTGTGTTTTCTACATGATATGTCAGTCAACAAAGGCATAAGGCTATTCCTAGTATATAGTAGGCATCTGTTAATTATATTTCTAAAATATGAATTTCAGTACAATAGTAAATACTAATGTATATCATTTTGTAAAATAAGTTCACATAAGCTTCAAGGAATCAAGAGCCCTAAGACTAGAATTCACCTCTTACAGATCAAATGAACTCCAGATAAGTACACTTGCCTGTCCTTGAAAATGGGATTTTCCCTTGATCTTGGAATTTCTTACCTTTCACAGTTGCTAGAGGATTTTAAATTCTGTTCCAAGTCTATATTTCAGCAGATTTCCACTTAGTTGATAGACTTCATCCAGGGATCACCTGTGGAGTTGCTGAACTCGACTTGCTGATGGTAACCAGTTCAGTCAATTTGATTGCTCCTTGTCTTTCATCTGGATTAGATAATCAGGTAATTTTTGAAAAATGCCCCAATGCCCAGTCTTTGACTATCCTTTCAGACTTCCTGGGACTTTTTGCAGTGTTGTAATGCCAGCAGGAAGCACATATAGAGTAGAGATACAGCATACATTGTCCCACTCTTCAGGCTGAAGTGGTGGGGCAAAAAGGGACCTGCCTGGAATCATTCTGAAAACAACTCCACGTCTCTTGTTATGTTTTGTAACAACTTGTGTACATCCTCATGTGTTGATGATTGGGCAATTGAATATTTCTATGTGTGGATATTTGTTTAATGTAACATGTGACAATTGCACTGTTAGTAATTATATGGTCCAGATTCAATGAAACTTGCTGTGATTGTAATTTGATGAATTGTGTATTGACATTGTACAAGGAATTTCTGTAATGATATTTCATCAACATTCGTTTGTTATGATTCTAGCTAATGTTTCAAAACAATGGTATGCAGATAGATGCTTGCAACTGTTGGATAAATTCAAAAAGCTTTCAGAAGACCTAATGATTTGTCTAAAAGATGTGAAACTCTTGCAATTTGTTTCTGCAAAAACCGCCTCTGAATGGTTACAGCAATAAAGATAGAGCATGCCTTCCTCGTCTTCATGGTCTCATTTGCCCTTTTCAGTACATGCTTTGGATACACTAATGGTTCATAGTATTATGCCTATTACCACTTGTGACTAAATGTTCCTTCTTTCACTTTGAACATCCATGTAGATCTCCATTATATACAGCTCCTAACAGTAACCTAAGATGTTACATCTCCCATTGCAGAGGTTGTTAGTCAAAGGCAGGTAAGACTCTTTCAGAGGTAGATCAACCTTATGACAGGGCATGAATGCTAGGATTTATGTTCCAATGACAGGTAAGGTCCGCAGTTCTTGAGGGGATGCTTAAGGCAAACAAAATCTTTCTGTGCCAATAGCTGAGGCAGCTTTACCTTGAATAAATAAAAAAATGAGGAGATATCAGGGGCCATTTACCGTTTCTCTGAAGCAGAGGAAAAAAGAGAGAAGAGAAACTGCCTTCCAGGCACAGTCAAGGCAGGTCCAGGCCTGTTAGCAGCCTGCTGAGGCATGGAACAATAGGAAGAGGTGCACATGAGGCTCAAGGGCTGACCTTGACCTTGGGGGAAGGGACAGGGAATTTTTGGCGTGAGAACAAATGTTTTGTTTATATTTCAGCAAAATTGTTTCCGATAGCTTGTGGCTTTGTTTCCCATGGTACTCTAATATAAAAAGACTATGAGAAATACACTCAGGGCTGATATGGTAATGAGTTACAGCCCTTCCTTTATCTTGCATCTTTTTCTATCTTCCTTACAATAATCCTCCCTTACAGGACTGTTTGACTTTGTACCAGCCAAATGGGTAAAACAGGTGCTGAACAAACAATAGGGATGAGGGGAAGACTATCTCTTCTGCTCCCAGATCTTCAGTTGCCTTTGGGTAAAGTTGGGGACTTATGGGTTTCTCTCTCCATTTTGTCATGATAAGTGGCATCATTTTTATTCCACTCCTGTTTTGGGGGTCACATTGGGTGAGACCTTTGGTATAGCTTCTGATATTACCAGAAATAAAGGGGACAATCATAAGCTCACAGAAAAATAATTTGATCCTCTGCCTCTTACAATCTTTCTATGTTTGCATAAGTGGTAGTGTTTTGTAGATGTTATCTATTAGGACTGAGCTCCACAAATCTGCATTTTACTGGTTGTAGTTTTCTGTAGAGCTCTCCATATGTTGCCAAAAATATCTTTCTGAAAAAAAATTAACTGCAATCATTTTTCTTTCCTCTTCTTCCATTTCTTGTAAAGCTGCTACTGGTGGGTCCTTTGAAACCAGGCAAGTACCACTTCTCTACCTGAGCCTGAGTGCCAATAGCTTACAGGCTGGACTTACAGACCCATAGGCTTATATCTCTAGACCCTCAGAGCTAAAGGCTATGGTGTGAAGTTTTCAAAGCCACAGAATTATGGCTCTAGGAGTTCTATATGAGAAAGTTACTTTGAACTTTGTATTATAGCAGCCTTTCATCTGGCAGCTAATGTTACTGTTTTCATGCCTTGGGTATCAGGGATCTGTCTGTTCTTTGCCATTGGGAATTCTCTCTACCTTCGTAGACCTGGGTCTCTCAGCCCTGGCATTTTCGGTGCTGTCTCATTTCCTCTCTGTATCCCCTTTGCCTCATCACAATCTCAGCTGTCACACTCTGTTCATCTCTTCTCTTGCTATTTCTACCTTGGGTAATTTCTAGGTGTCTTCAGCCACCTTCTCAGGATTTTGTTACCTCTACTTCTGCATTGCTGGGGTAGGGAGCCCTGTAGTTTTGTCTTTATGTTACTATCTCTGTTGCCCTATTCATGATAAGGACCACAGCCCATAAGCTCACAAAATACTATCAAACAAAGTGATTAAGGGCTAATGTTATGATATTGGGAGAAATCCTCCAAACTTATACAAGGGGAAATACACACCACTTATACAGCCAGAGAGCACTGTGGCATGTTTGTCCCCAGCTTCTAGTTGCCCTCCCTCCAGCTTGTATCAACTTTTCATTAGTCAAAAATCTGCATCATGCAACAATTAGAAACCTCAAATGTGCAGTGAAAAAGTAATTTTCATTTCGCTAATATAATTATCGTCTTTGGAGGATTGCTGCTTCTGTCTGCTAATCCATGCCTAGTCCTGAAAACTTCTAGCCTCTGTATAATCTTATTGTTTGTACCAGGCCTAGAATGTTTCCAGCATCTGAGACTCTTACTGCTGAATAAATTCACCCTTTCTGTTCTTTCTGAACTCTGGCTGGCTGGTTTAAATCAGCTGTTCTGGCTCAAAACTTCTCTCCAAGCTAACTGATTCAATCTGGCTTCTCCTGAATTCTTCTACTTAACTTCAAACTAACTCTCACAATATGTTATAATCTGGATCCTTTTCATTCTCTGGCTTGTTTGGTCATTACCTGTGTCTTGCTTGTTCTTTCCTCAAGTGGTCTCTATAAATCTCTCCTAGTAAAACTGCTTTCCTGGACCCTTCTCATGAGAGTTGGGCATATTATATTCAGTTACATCTTTCTTTGATTTGTTGGTTTGCCCACCACTCAACCAGACACCATATTCAAGCATCGTGCTTCCTTCTACACATTAACTTTACCCTCATTGTTTGAGATTAAAGGCATGTACTAAAGGCATATCAGTTTTCCAGCTAGAGAGATTAAAGGTGCGTGCTAAGTGCTGAGCCAGACCACAACTAGAAACACAGTTTTTCAGTAAATAACACAACCATGGAGTTCACAGTATGTTCTAATATCCTACAACAGTGCGAGCCTTCCTTTTGCTAAGTGTAAACTGACTAAACAGGAAAACAGCTTTAGCAGGAAAAAATGAGAGACAGTGCTGTCCAGCTTAACTGTAGGTGAGTTCACAGAGAATTCAGAGAAAATAGACTGATGGGAACGATTCCAGAAAAATTTAAGCTACTGGAATGGTTGGAGCTAAGCGAGCTCCCTTGAAGTTTGCTTGCAGTATTCTTTGTAACTGGAGTCCATTGTTCACATAGCCAGAGGGCCAAGAAGATAGTCCAGTTAATGTCAAAATACATATGCTTAATTGCTTTCTGTTTGCTCAAGGGAGTAAGAAATAAAGTTCCAATTAGAGTCATTAAAAGTTCGAAACCATTTAAGCCCATTTTATTAGTTTATTTGAAGTAATAAAAAAGGAATGTGGGTGCTTATAATGAAATTCTCTCTTAACTCCTCTTGTCTAAAGATGAAAGGATAGTATACACTACAGATAACTTTGGCTTCATGTTCCTATCACTCCTGTATTTAAGACTAATCCTTAACAACATATGGAAAACAATGAGAAGGAAGAGTGGGTGAAACACATTTATTTCAAAAAATATTTTTTAGCCAAACACCATACTCCATAATAATATACAAAGAACGTGTTAAATTAAAAAAAAGTGTTTGACTCAACACTTTTCTGTGTTTTGTAGCTTATTTTTCAGAAAAAAATTTTGATAGAAAATCAGATTTTGTATGTTTCTTAAGGATTGATACTTATGTGATAGCCTAAAAGGTACAACACATTGTTATAATTTCAAATTATTTACTCATATAAGCATCTAATTACCTATCAGAGGTAGAGTTGTATTTCCAAGGACTGTGGGGTATTTATACATATTTTAATGTGCTCTAACTTTTTGAAGATTTTGCATGAGGAATTTGTTGGTCTTTGAGTATGAATAGGAATTTGTTCTTGTAAGAGACAGGTCTCTGCTGTCATAGTGAAAGAGCTACTGTAATTTTATAAATGTGGTTTTCTTTACTCCACTTCAAAACCCACCTAGTCTGTAGCAGACAGAGACAATGCACAACCTTGAGGAATGGGAGAAGCGAGATGAATGAGAAACAAAGAAATTCATATTTATACTCGCAAGGTCTACCACAAAGAAAATAGTTTCTTTTAAATCCCATCCTTACTTTATTTAATACAGTATGTCTAAAATATAATATTAAACAAAATTCAATATGAAATAATTAACAGGATACTTCCCCTCATTTTTTCATGCTAACTATTCAATTTCAAGTATGTCTTTTGAACATCTCAATTCAAACAAGTCATAGACCAAGGGCCCAGTCCCTTTTTAACTTGTGTTCCTATTGTAAGAACTTCTAGCTGAATTTTTAGATATTGGTCATTGTATTATTATACAGGGCAAGTTTTGCTAAATTCCAGGGCTTGCTTCTAATAGAGGGTCCCCGATTTAACTCTGTCTTTACAGTTTTCTCTGAGAGAGAAATCTGAATTATTGCACAGGGAAAGTCTTGCTCAATTCCAGGGACTGCTTCTAATAGAGGGTCCAGGATTGAAATCTGTCTTTACAGCTTCCTTATGAGAGAGAAAGCTCATGATGACTTGACCTTTGTTTTGGAGCTCTTACTGAATCTTGCTTAGGCCCTGCTAAGGTTGTTACACCTTGAAGCTTAAATCATCTGCATACAGCCAGGCAAGTGATGGCACATTGCTATGACTTGTGCACCTTCACCAAGAAAACAATGCAGATATCCAGCTAACTTCAAGGTGATATGACTGCACAAACTCCAGAAGAAAGCTCTCCCTTGTGGTCTTTCAGCATTGCACCTTGGTTAAACCCATTATTTTATGGTATCTTGAAACCAAATCTCAGCAGTAGCAAAACAAAGATGATTTGCTGGGTTTGTTATGTACATCTACATAAACTGTAAGTATAACAAAGCTGTCTATCTATCATATCATATCTATCTATCTATCTATCTATCTATCTATCTATGTATATATGCATAATCTATATTTGTCAATCATCTACCAATCTATTAGTTTTCCACCTATCTATCTTCTGTCTATATTGATTTATATATCATCTATATCCAGTTTTTATTACATCTCATCTGCCTATTTATTGTTCAATCTGTTAATCTATTTTCAAATATCTATCTATCTATCTATCTATCTATATCTACCATTTATCAACTTTATACCAACCATCTGTTTATCAACTAACAATCTTCCCTAATAGAATTTAATTTGAGTGATGTCAAAAATTGGATGAAAAATTATTTATTTTCATTGATATTTCTCTTGCTCACATGAGTAGTGACATTTTATTTCTATTTAATTTATTTTTAAGTTAATAGATATAAATGTCTGTCATTATGAACAATATAATGTTTCAACGAATATATACATCATGGGTTGATTAGATTATGCTCTTTTAACATAATTCAAGTATGTTTCACCTCATATAAATCTCATTTTTGTGGTAAGAACATTCAACACCCACTCTCTTAATATTTTCTAAGATATCATATTATCCTTAGCTTTAGTGACTCAGCTGTGTGTCTTTTGCTTCAATCCTCCTATATAGTGGCAATTTTGCATCTGGAAGGAAAAGAAATGATACTGAATGCTTAACTTTGTTTGCAAACTATCCTTCCTGCTCCTAATCCAGACTTCATTATTCTGTTGTCTGTGAATTTTACCCCCTAAAGTTTTTACTACATAGCTAACTTATTTATTATGTTAATTCTAGAGGGAAAAGAGCAAGGATAATTATTTCTTTTGTACATTGATAATTCCTAATCTGCAAAATAAAGTCTGGAGTGGAGACAGCATGACTTGTAAACTAGAAAAATTCCGCAGGCAACCACCTACCTTCTAGAGTCATATCTTGGCATATAGAGTCATCACTAAGAAGTCTGGATTTGACTGAAATATATGTGCTACAGAGAGCTTAAGGATGAGCTAAGAAATTATAGAAGAGTTTCAAAGAGCCCCAGCTGCGCAGGTCTCAATGTTTGAATATGATCAATACTTGGTCAAGAACTGTGATGAAGAAACAGAGATGAACCAAGTTTATCCATCATCATCTCATTATGTCATCATGAGTGAGTTCTCTAAATATGTGCTATAAGCAATGGGAGATACTAAATACATTTATCTTATTTTCATATAGTCATCGTAACACACAAAAAGGTACTTGAATAAAACAGGCAGTTGCCAAATGTATTGTTTACTCTTTTATCTATAATATTGTATTGTGAGCATATTTCAGCCATAGCAATGGTTACTGAACTTAACACAAGGATATAAGTAAGACTATAAGAAAACAATGGCTATTGTGATCCTAGGAAATCACTTTGAATAGCCAGTGTGCACCTAAGAACAGTGAATGAATGCAGTTACAGAAATGGAAACATAGAGATGTTGAATTTGCTGTTGGACGATTTTAGCGTAAACAATCCCCATTTTCTTAGAGTTTCTTGTGTTTTCAGATTTCTTTTCTATAGACAGATATTATAAAAAGGAAGCGATGAAAGTTGTATCTTGTCCTGGTGCCATTTAAAGTATTTGATACACATTAGCCACACTTGTATAATATACATTAACCACAAAGGCACATACTAAAAAATCAAAATAATAATTGAAAAGTATTGATATTCATGTGTAAATAATTACAGCTACATTTGGTTTCAAGTTATTTCATATATTACTGGTGTATGATATTATGAAGGTTCATTATGAATTACCTAGTATGTAAATATGAATGAGGTTTATTTTTGTGAAAAAAATAGCAAATTTTACTCTATATTTTTTTTAAAAACTTAAGATACCATTACTACTACAAAATTGAATTTTATTGCATTTATTTTGTGTATGAGTGTGTGTGTGTGTGTGTGTGTGTGTGCAAATGTGTGAGAAACACTTCTGTGGAGGTCACAGAATGGCTTGCAGGAATTGTTTCTGTACCTCTGGTGTATGACTGTAGTTTCTGCTGTCAAAGACCCTTTCCATCAGTCAGCAACAGTTAATAATTCAGAATCACCATCAGTATTTGTGATATGTGGTTAATTGTGCAGTGGTAGAAAGATCTGAAATAGTTTCTAGACAGAAATGCTCAGAAATCATAGGGAAATTACTAACCTTTCTCCTAAAGCCAATGTCAAACATGAGCAAATGGGAACTTTAAGGGTGTATCACTAATCTGTGGCAAAGGGATACCCAATTAGACAGTGTTCCATGAGTATTTGTGGCTCCTGAGTAGGCATCACCTCTGTGAATACAAGTGGATCCCACTGGGAAGGGCTAGAGATTGAGAGTCAAAGCTCTTCTGATCATAATAATTCATACTGTACTGCGTCTTATGTACCTTTCAGAATGATGGCATTCTAATCTCCAAGGCAGAAGTGCTAGAAAGAGGACTCTTTAGGAGAGGTTTATCTTGTGAGAGTGAAGCTGTTATGAATGAATTTTGTACCATTTGTATAAAAGAGACACCTTAATTCTAATGGCCCATGAACATGCACTGAGGGTATTGGCATCTCTCAGGAAGTTGATATTTATTAGACAGAAGATATGTTGAGATCTTGATGCTGAAATTCTTAGATTGGAGAACCTTGAGAAAGAAACTGTAATTTAAGTCATGCATTATTAGCTCTGTGCCCTGTCATTTTGAATGTTCTAAAACATGGCCCAATTGTATTTGTCATAGCTGATATAACTTCATATTTCACAACTTCAAGATGGAATTATATGAAGAAAGGAATTGCATGATTCCCACCTGTGTATGATTGGCAGGTGTGTGATCTGCATACCCATCCATATCTATTCCTAAGTTTCAACAGTTTCTTACTTTCAACAGTTGCCTACATGAGGAAATTGAAGATATCTCATAGTAGCAACTTGAAGCACACTTGAAATCTCTGGAACAAAAATTAGCCAGCACACCATCAAGGAGTAGATGGCAGGAAATAATTAAGTGAAGAGCTGAAAGCAATATAATAAAGGCAAAGAGAACAGTACAAAGAATCAATGAAAAAAAAAAAGAGTTGATTCTTTGACAAAAGCAACAAGATAGATAAACCCCTATCCAAACTTACTAAGAGATGGAAATAGAAATCCATTAACAATGTCAGAAATGAAAATGATATGATTTGTTGTAACAACAAGCAACAAACACTGGGAAAATCCAAAGAATCATCAAGTCACACTGTTTTCATTTCTTCTTGTTTTTCTATTGTAGTTGTAGGCATAGTTTGCCTTTTTTTAAAAAAAAGAAAGATTCACCTAGATGTTTGGATGTCTGTTGAATTCAGTATTTAATCACAACACAGGGTTCAGCTACTTGTCCCAATGATCTAGGTCCCGGAATAAAAGACACATGTATAGAGTTTTTACATTTTAATATGCTTTAAACAGCACACTAGCTGCACCACGACCTAATCTCCATGCTCCCATGGATAATCTCAAGGTAATACTTACTAATTCTATGCTCTATTGAGACTGTTCTAAACTCAGTTGGGCAGCCCACTGGGCCATACTCTCCCTGCTCCTTCACAAGGTGGCATGGCTCTAGGTCCTGCACTCTTCTCAGACATGGTGTCTCTCCTCTCCTCTCCTCTTGCCTGGCATGGCAGATGCTCCTTCTCCTCTCCTCCTGATTCCAAGGCCTGGAATCCTAACATCCCACCTCTGTCTGTCGTTCCTAGCTATGGGCTTTATTTATCAGTCAGAACCAGCTGGGGCAGGTTCCCAGAAGCTCCACGCAGACTTTCTGAGCACTCCAGTGCAAGCAGTTTTTGGGGGAACATAATTAGCATTCATAACACAAGCAGCTATATCTGTCTCTGGTAGAATTCATCAAGATGTAGGGGCTTTTCTATCTTTTTATAGTTGAGATGGTCCACTAGAAGCTTCTGGCAATGAACATGTAAATAATGCATATATGAACCCTTTCTAATGAAAGCAGGGCTCTGCTTATATCATTTACCTGTGTTGAGTTTGCTTTTGTTCTAGGGGTATGGAAGTGACTCAGGAAAAACTGATTAGTTCTGGTCATCTCCAACAACGATTGAGAGAGACAAAGGCTACATATATACAACCAATATACTCAATTGCAAACTTCCAAAACATGCATTCTGATGCAATTTCTTCCTATAAGGAATTTGTCCCCTCTCCCTGCTGAGGACACATGAGGAGCTTCAGATCACCCACTCTGTTTTGCAAGGTGTACATCCCACTAGCCCAGTGACCCTCTAAGCAAATGTCCTCAAATTGAAAGTTCACTTCAATCTGAAAGTTGCAAGTGTAATTTTGGGCCTTGAGCCTCCAGGTTTGCCATGAGCAGGGATCTTTCATCCCTTGTCGTTATTAAATTTTTATCTTTTTCAATAACATCAATAATTAATGCAGTTACCAAAGCTTCTCTTCTATTTCAGGTGAATACTAAGTTCTTTGATATAATTAACATATTTCATTCACCATTCAAGATTAACTTCTGGCCTTTCTGAGGTTCCCCTACCTCCTCCCAAATCTTTGCCTATTTGGAGACTGTACATCTTAGTTGGTGGAAAAAGAGGAAATCTCAATATCTGTTCGTAAGATGGGGAGGGGAAAAGAGAACACCTTCATTGCCAGTTTGGCTTGGTCTCGTATGTGTGCTCTCACTGGCCACCGAATTTGTATACTTTATTTTCAGAAGTTTTCAGTGGGACATCTCTACTAATAAAATAGAAGGATCTTGAATCTTATTTGGATCTTGTTAGCAACATATACATCAGCTCTCTTCTCTGGCTTTTACTTTCTGTGCATGACTGAGATAGTAATATATGAAAAGTAGTTTGGTTGTATACTACCTCTCACAGACCAACCATTAGAATACAGTTGAGAGAAAGCAATCTCATCTGCCTACAATTAAGTCTATCCAATTCATCAAGAGAAACATAAGTGATACAGACCCAATACTCTGTCTCATGTCCTAGAAGGTAGAAGGATGGTGGAAATGAACATGAGGTCATGTTTTCAGCTTTGAGTATACCTTTATCTCAAAATCTTTCCTTATCCTCCTCAGAAATATTAACCGAAAACATGTCTCTCTAATGTGTATTATAAAGAAATAAGTCAATCTCCTTGAACACTGTCAATGTTCAAAATGTCAAAGTGTCATCCCTTTATCTTAAAAGTAACACAAAGAATAAAATTATAGAATGGGATTTAGAGAGAAAAATAAATGAGTAAAATGAATTCTATCAGTAATTTTTTATTTTTTGTTACAGATTATTTATAAACTGGTTTAATTATTTTTAAATGGATAAGATATTGATTCTTAATGAAAATATCAATTGATGCTTTATATTTTATTTTTTATATATTATGAAGCTAAACTAACAATCAAAAGGAAAAAGAATAACATTAGTTTATATTTTGTGTGTCAATATTGTTCTAACAGGAAAAAACAAATAGTCTTTTTTTTATTAGTTTCTTTATTTACATTTCAAATGTTATCACTTTACCTTGCTTCCCCTCCAAAAATCCTCTATCCGAATCCCCCAACCCCTGCTCACCAACCCTCCCACTCCTGCTTCCCTGTCCTGGCATTGCCCTACACTGGGGCATTGAGCCTTCACAGGACCAAGGTCTTCTCCTCTCATTGATGTCCAAAAAGGCCATCCTCTCCTACATATGAGGGTGGCGCTATGGGTCCCTCCATGTGTACTCTTTGGTTGGTGGTTTAGTCCTTGGGAGCACTGGGGGTACTGGTTGGTTTATATTGTTGTTCCTCCCATGGGGCTGCAAACCCCTTCAACTCCTGGGTCCTTTCTCTAACTCTTCCACTGAGGACCCTGCGATCAGTCCATTGGTTGGCAGTAAGCATCCTCTTCTGTATTTGTCAGGCACTGGCAAAGCTTCTCAGGAGACAGCTATATCAATCTCCTGTCAACAAGCACTTGTTCGCATGCACAATAATGTTTGGGTTCCATAACTGTATAGGGGATGGATCCTCAAGTGGGCAATCTCTAAATGGCCTTTCCTTCAGTCTCTGCTCCACATTTTGTCTCTGTATCTCTTCCCATGGTTTTTTTTGATCCTCCTTCAAAGAAGGACCAAAGTATCCATAATTTGGTCTTCCTTCTTCTTGAGCTTCATGTGGTCTTTGAATTGTATCTTGGGTATTCCGAACATTTGGGCTAAGAGTGCATACCATATGTGTTCTTTTGTGATTGCATTACCTCAGTCAGGATAATTTTTTCTAGTTCCATCCATTTGCCTAACAGTTTCATGAATTCATGGTTTTAATAGCTGAGTAACACTCCATTGTGTAAATGTACCATATTTTCTGTATTCATTCCTCTGTTGAAGAGCATCTGGGTTCTTTCCAGATTCTGGCTATTATAAATAGGCTGCTATGAACATAGTGGGGTATGTGTCCTTGTTATGTGTTGTAGTGTCTTTTGAGTATATAGGTCTTCAAGTAGAACTATTTCCATTTTGCTGAGGAACCAGGAATGGTATAGCTGGGTCCTCAGGTAGTGCTATGTCCAATTATCTGAGGAACCAACAGACTGATGTCTAGAGGGGTTGCAATAGCCTGCAATCTGGCCAGCAATGGAAGAGTGTTCCACTTTCTCCATATCCTTGCCAGCATCTGCTGCCCCCTGAGTTTTTGATCTTAGCCATTCTGACTGGTGGGAGGTGGAATCTCAGGGTTGTGTTGATTTGCATTTCCCTGATGATTAAGGATGTTGAACATTTCCTTAGGTGCTTCTCAGCCATTCTGTATTCCTCAGTTGAGAATTCCTCATTTAACTCTGTACCCCATTTTTAATAGGGTTATTTGGTTCCCTGGAGTCTAACTTCTTGAATTCTTTGTATATATTGAATATTAGATATAGGATTGGTAAACTTCTTTTCCCAATCTGTTGGTTGCCATTTTGTCCTATTGACAGTGTCCTTTGCATTTCAGAAGCTTTGCAATTTTATGAGATTCCATTTGTTAATTCTTGATCTTAGAACATAAGATAAAACTAAGCAAGTGAAAGATCTGCATGACAAGAACTTCAAGTCTGTGAAGAAAGAAATTGAAGAAGATCTCAGAGGATGGAAAGATCTCCCATGTTCATGGACTGGTAGGATTAATATAGTAAAAATGGCCACCTTGTCAAAGCAATATACAGATTCAATGCAATCCCCATCAAAATTCCAACTCCATTCTTCATAGAGTTAGAAAGAGCAATTTCCAAATTCATCTGGAATAACAACAAAAAAAACAGTTTTGTTGTTATTAAAACTATTCTCAATAATAAAAGAACTTCTGAACGAATCACTATCCCTGACTTCAAGCTACACTACAGAGAAATAGTGATAAAAACTGCATGGTATTGATACAGTAACCTGCATGTAGATCAATGGAATAGAATTGAAGGCACAGAAATGGACCTACACACTTATGGTCACTTGATCTTTGACAAAGAAGCTAAAACCATCCAGTGGAAAAAAGTCAGCATTTTCAAAAATTGGTGCTGGTTCAACTGGAGGTGAACATGCAGAAGGATGCAAGTTGATCCATTCTTATCTCCTTGTACAGAGCTCAAGTCCAAGTGGATCAAGGACTTCCACATAAAACCAGATACACTGAAATTAATAGATAAGAAAGTGGAGAAGACCCTCAAGTACATGGGCACAGGGGAAAATTTCCTGAACAGAACAAATAGACTTAATGAAGCATTGTTTGGATAGTAGCATGTCTGTGGGGGATGATCTTAGTTAATTGTTGTAGAATACCCAGCTCAAGGGCATGGCAAATTTTGAATACTAAGAGTGGAGAATTCAAGCTGGGTACAAAGAAGCAAGCATGCATGCATTCTCTCTGTTATTGGAGTAGATGGAATGTAATCAGCTCTCTCAGGATTCTGCTGCTGTGACTTCTCCACAGTGCTGAAATATAACCAGGAACTGTAAACAATCCTCTTTTCCTCTTTAGTTTTTTTTTCTTTTATTCAGGATATTTCACCATAGTGGCAGACCTCAATCTAGTAGTCTTAGCTTTACTATGAGCTTTCTGTCTTTATGAACCGAGATGAAGATGTAGGGTTACTTATATTAGCATAAAAATTACATTCTTTTTCAATTAACATTTTTGTAAACAATTAGTTTATGGGAAGCAAACTAAATTAGAATATTGTTATTTTTGGATTATATAATTACAATAATTACAAACTTATTTATGTCCTAAGTGGATCTTTGGTCACATTTTCCCATTTGAAATGTATCCTCCTTTTGAAGAGCTTCCTTACTCTCCACAAGGTCACTTTGATTTTACTCCCTTTCTGTATCTTTCTTTAGAAAATTACATGCTTATTTACTTATCCAACAATACCTGTTTCTCCAGGTTCCAGACCTACTTTTTATAACTCACATTTATTCTCTAAGACATAGAAGGGTTAGTGTTAGAATCTGGCAAGTTAATCTCAGTGTAATTTTTCTTTTTATTTATCCATTAACAATAATGTTGGCAGTAAAAATGATTCGTAGGAAAAGACAGCTTTTGCAAGTACTGATATGAAGGGCTATTTGTGAAATCAGTCCAATTGTGTGAGGTTTCTCAACTTATAACTGATGTTATAAATCACAGGTCATGTGGTTAATCTTCTGAGCACTTCATTAAAAATGATCCAACCTTTCAGCCTCCCACAGCTTTCAATTGCAGGCATAGCTCTGTCTTGCCTATAAATTCAGGGTCAATAAACAGGTTAGAAATAAATAGAGAATTTTATTAAAAATGATATGGAATAGTGAGGAAAAGTTATCTAATTGTAGAAAAATAGGGATCTGAAGAGATTTGGCAGTTTAAAAGCAGGGTATCTAATTGCTGGATCAAGACTGGCCTAATGATGTCACCTTAAAATCCTGCATTAGATTGTGGCCAACTGATCTTTGTAACATTGTCTCCACTTTTAATGAGCTCCTCAAAAGGGTATAATTTTCATTCAGTTGCACTAGCTTTATTTTTTATTGGATATTTTCTTTATTTACATTTTAAATGTTATCCCCTTTATTGGTTCCCTTCCTTCCTGAAACCCCCATCCCACCTTCCCTCCCCCTGCTTCTGTGAAGGTGCTTTCTCCAGCCACTCCAGTGTCCCTGCCCTCTAATTCCCCTACACTGGGGCATCTAGCCTTCACAGGACCAAGGGCCTCTCCTCCCATTGATCTTGAACAAGGCCATCCTCTGCTACATATGAGGCTGAAGACATGTGTACTCCTTGGTTGGTGGCTTCTTCTTGGGAGCTCTGGGGACTCTGGTTGGTTGATAATATTGTTTTTCCTGTGGGATTGCAAACTTTTTCAGCTCCTTCAGTCCTTTCTCTAAGTCCTCCACTGGGACCCTATTGGGGAACACTCGTTCAGTCCAATGCTTGGCTGTGGGCATCTACTTCTGTATTTGTCAGGCTCTGGCAGAGCCTCCCAAGAGACAACTATATCAGGCTCTTTGTCAGCATGGACTTCCTGGCATTCATAGTGTCTGGGTTTGGTGACTGTATGTGGGATAGATACCCAGGTGGGGCAGGTTTTGGATGACCTTTCTTTTATTCTTTCCTCTATGCTTTCTCTCTATATTTGCTCCCTTGAGTATTTTGTTCTACTTTCTAAGGACTGAAGCACCTACACTTTGGTCTTCCTTCTTCTTGAGCTTCATGTTGTCTGTGAATTGTATCTTGGGTATTCTGACCTTTAGGGCTAACATCCACTTATCAGTGAGTGCATACCATGTGTGTTCTTTTGTGACTGGGTTACCTCACTCAGGATGATATTTTCCAGTTCTATCCATTTTCCTAAGAATTTCATGAATTCATTGTTTTAAATAGCTGAGTAGTACTCAACTGTGTAAATGTGCCACATTTTTTGTATCCATTCCTCTGTTGAGGGACATCTGGGTCCTTTCCAGATTCTGGCTATTCTAAATAAGGCTGCTATAAACATAGTGGAGCATATGTCCTTGTTATATGTTGGAAATCTTTTGGGTATATGCCCAGGGGTAGTATAGCAGGGTCCTTAGGTAGTACTATGTCCAACTTTCTGAGGAACCACTAGAATGATTTCCAGAGGGTTTGTACCAGCTTGCAATCCCACTAACAATGGAGGAGTATTCCTCTTTCTCCATATCCTTGCCAGCATCTGCTGTCCTCTGAGTTTTTGATCATAGCCATACACACTGGTGTGAGGTGGAATCTCAAGGTTGTTTTGATTTGCATTTCCCTGATAATTAAGGATGTTGAACATTTCTTTAGGTGCTTCTCAGCAACTCATTATTCCTCTGTTGAGGATTCTTTGTTTAGCTTTGTACCCCATTTTAAAATAGGATTATTAGATTCTCTAGAGCCCAACTTTTTGAGTTCTTTGTACATATTAGATATTAGCCCCATTTTGGATGTGGGATTGGTAAAGATCTTTTCCCAATTTGTTGGCTGCTGTTTTGTCCTATTGACAGTGTCCTTTGCCTTATAGAAACTTTCCAATTTTATGAGGTCCCCTTTGTCAATTGTTGATATCAGAGCATAAGCCATTGGTGTTTTGTTCAAGAAAATTTCCCCGTGCCCTTATGTTCAAAACTCTTTGCTTCTTTCTCCTCAATTAGTTTCCACATACCCGGTTTTATGTGGAAGTCCTTGAGCCACTTGGACTTGAGCGTTGTACAAGGAGATAAGAATGAGTCAATTTGCATTCTTCTACATGCTGACCTCTAGTTGAACCAGGACCATTTTTGAAGAGGCTATATTTTTTTTCCACTGGATGGTTTTAGCTCCTTTGTCAAATATCAAGAGACTATTGGTGCATGGGTTCATTTCTGGGTCTTCAATTCTATTCCATTGATTTACCTGCCTGTCACCGTACTTTGCAGTTTTTATCACTATTGCTCTGTAGTACAGCTTGAGATCAGGAATGGTGATTCTGCTAGTTCTTTTATTGTTGAGAATAGTTTTTGATATCCTAGGCTTTTTGTTATTCTAAATGAATTTTCAAATTGCTCTTTCTAACTCTATGAAGAATTGAGCTAGAAATTTGATGGGGATTGCATTGAATCTGTAGATTGCTTTGGCAAGATGGCCACTTTTACTATATTAATGCTGCCAACTCACAAACATTGGCAATCTTTCCATCTTCTGAGGTCTTCTTTGATTTCTTTCTACAGAGAATTGAAGTTCTTGTCAAACAGATATTTCACTTGTTTGGTTAGAACCATACTAATGCATTTTATATTATTTGTGACTGCAAGATCATTTCATTAGATGTTGAAACAGCATTTGACAAAATTCAACATCCCTTCATGTTAAAAGTTTTAGAAAGATCAAAAATTCAAGGCTCATACCTAAATATAGTAAAAGCAATATATAGCAAACCAGTAGCCATCATAAAACTAAATGGAGAGAAACCTGAAACAATACCATTAAAATCAGGGACTATACAAGGCTGGCCTCTTTCTCCCTGTCTATTCAATATAGTACTTGAAATTCTAGCTAGAGCAATTATATAACTAAAGGAGGCCAAAGTGATACAAATTGGAAAACAAGAAGTTACAATATGACTATTTGCAGATGATATTATAGTATACATACGTGACCCCAAAAGTTCCTCCAGAGAACTCCTAGAGCTACTGAACAACTTCAGTAAAGTTTGGGATATAAAATTAACTCAAAAAATCAGTAGCCTCCCTATACTCAAAGGATAAATAGGCTGAGAAAGAAAGTAGGGAATGACACCCTGCATTAGCTTTATTAAGAAAGATCTGCTTTCATTTGATAAGTGGGAGCTTTTCTAAAAATTGCTATATTTCAATTTAGAACATTAGATATGGAAGTCATTGAGAGGGATTTTTTCCAAACTGTGATATTTTCATTGAATTTTTATATGCTATATATTTTACATCTGTCTGCTTTGATGGTATACGAGTACAATGAGAAGTTAAGAGTTAATGCCTTTTTTATTTACACTATTAATTACTTCTGTGAGTAGAGACAGATGACTTACCATCTTAGTCAGGGTTTGCATTTCTGCACAAAACAATATGACCAAGAAGCAAGTTGCAGAGGAAAGGGTTTATTCAGCTTACACTTACACATTGCTGTTCATTACCAAAGGAAGTCAGGACAGGAAGTCACACAGAGCAGGAACTTGGAAGAAGGAACTGATGCAAAGACCATGAAGGGATGCTGCTTTCTGTATTGGTACCCTGGCTACTTCAGCTTGCATTCTTATAGAACTCAGGACTACCAGCACAGGGATGGTACCATCCACAATGGGATGGGCCCTCCCTGCTTGATGATGAACCGAGAAAATGCCTTATAGCTATCATGGAGACATTTCCTCAAGGGAGGATCAATTCTCTGTGGTAACTCCAGCTTGTATCAAGTTGACACATAAAACCAGCCAGTACATTTCCTGTGTGAACTGAGCTTCATAGTGAGAAGAAAGACAGCCAAGGAAGCATATTCATTCTTTGTCATCAAAGTCACTCAGTAAACAGAAGTTATCTGTGTCTTGCCATATCTATATCTGTGTGTCCATATATTTTATTCTCCAGAGATCCTTTCTTCTATACTAATTGTAGAATACTAGTAACAAAGTGGGGTGCCGTTGAAAGATCTAGACACTATAAGATATTTTCAGAGACTTTGATCAGTAAGATTAGACAGTTAAGTGATGAGCATAGAGAAAACAGTTACAAGCAAGAGGCACATTTTCATGTGAACTTGTAAAATTATCTCACCACGAAGAATTCTGCTATTTAGAAGAAAATCCTTAGAAAACAAAACCAAAACAAAGGGGGAAAATGTAGAAAAAAAGTGATGAAACACAGTCAGTAGAAAAATGCCAATAGATAGTAAAAAAAAAAAAAAGACATACTTCATTTCATCAAACAAGATTGTAGGGCTTAGTTTTCTATTTTCATGATCAGATACTACAACCAAGGTAACATATAAAATCAGATGTTTATTAGACTTATATTTACAGAGGGTTAGGGATTATAGCAGGGAACATGGTAGCATGTGTGCTGGCTTTGCATTAGAACAATAACTGAGAGCTTAAATCCACAAGCAGGATGGAGGGTGGGAGTGAGGGAGAGAGGGAGGGGGAGAGAGAGACAGAGAGAGACAGAGGCAGAGAGAGACATAGAGAAAGACAGACAGGGAGAGAGAAAGAGAGAAGATACATAGAAACAGACACAGATACAAAGAGACACACAGAAAGACACAGAGACAGACACACAGAAAACACACACACACACACACACACACACACACACACACAGAGAGAGAGAGAGAGAGAGAGAGAGAGAGAACGAACAAGCTGGGAATGGTGTGAGATTTTTGCAACTTCAAAGCCAACTCCCCATGACACACCTCCAATAAGGCCATACTTCCTAATCCCCCCAAATAGTTCCAAACAATTCCACCAAGTAGATAGTAAGTATTTAATCATATGAGCCTGAGGACAATTCTTTTTCAAATGACTGCAAGACTGCAAGACTGCAAGGACTAAAGTATTTAATAGAACAAAAATAGTTTCTGTGGAGTAATAACATTCTAGCTCCTAAGAAGTTCATAAATGTTCAGATTATAGAAGTATTACTATAGGGATATGTAATCTAATATTGATCCAATAAGCGGGAAACTCCCAAACATCAAGCATGTTGTCATGTCTCTAATCTACTTCATAATTGTAATGGATTTGAAAGGAAATGAGAAGGCCATAAACATAGCAATCGTCACAATCTCCAAAGCTGAATAGGTAGAATTCTACTAAACCATATATTCCCTTTTTGTATTTTTATTTCTACTGCTTTTAATAACTACTGTTGTATTTTGTGAACCATTCAGTAAAAATAAGTTTGCCCTCAAAACTAAAATTAGAAATTTCTAGCAAGATATTCCATTTTCTGAACTTCCTTATTTAACTGAGCTTAAACTATTAAAGGGAATATGATGCGTATGTGGGTTGGAAATAGATAGAACATCAGTGTCTGACAGGGAAAGAGATGTCCACAGAAGGCAGGAGCTCAGTTTTGGAGCAGGAATAAAGGAAAACATGTCTGTGAAACTTTAAATAAGAAGGTTGGTAAAGATCATCCTGAGTGAGGTAACCCAGACCCAGAAAGGTAAACATAGTAGGTCCTCATGCTTGAGACTCATGCCATGAGAGGGGGCTGACTAGTAACACTGTTTTCCATATTCTGCTGTACTTACTTACAGACAGGAGCCTAACTTTGTTCAAAGTAGGTTCGCCCAGTAGCTGATAGAAACTGATGGAGAGACCCATAGCCAAACATTAGGCAGAACTTGGAGAGTCAATCCTGAGGAAGAAAAGGAGGAAGGATGGAAGGAACCAAAGGGTTAAGAACACAAGAAAAGTTACAGAATCAATTAACCTGTGGCCACAAGGGCTCACAGAGAATGAACTGCCAACCAGATAGGATGCATAGAACAGACCTAGGCCCTCTGCATATATACTACAATTATGCAGTTTGACCTTCAGTTGGATCCCTAACAATTGGATCTGTGGCTGTCTCTGACTCTGATGCCTGCCTTTGGATTTTTTTCTCCTAAGTGGGCTACATTCTCTAGCCTGAAAAGAATATGTGCCTAGTCTTACTGCAACTTGATATGCAAAGGCTGGTTGATAACTATGGAAGGCCTCTGCTCTTATGAGGAGAAAGGGAGAAGGGGTGGATGGGGAAAGAAGGTAGGTGGGAGTGAGGGACTGGGAGCAGTAGAGGTATGGGATATTGGGATATAAGGTGGAAAGTAAATGAACTAATTAAAAAATAGAGTGAGGAAAGAGAAGGTTGACATGTGGAATGGTAAACTTTTTATAAGTTACTTATTTGTTTTTTTTAGTATGTATTATGTGTATGTGCTTACTCTGTGTGCACAAGAATACGGCAGTGGCAAGGGCTGAGAAATCTTGTTTCTGCCCTGGACCAGAACTTGGTGCTGTAGGCAGTTGCCAATTTCCTGGCATGGAAACTGGGATCTAAACTTGCTCTCCCTAAAGGAGCTGGAAGCACTTGTGACTACTGAGTCATCTCTCTAGCACTATAAATTTCTTAATTAATATTCTTATTAGTTAATTTATTTTCATTTGGCAGTATTGATTATTCTAATTAGGGCTTTCTGCTGCGTGAGCTCTGTACCACTGAGATCCATTCCAGCCTCGCTGCCCCCCCTTTAACTATTATTTTGATATGTGCACTGAGGCAGGACTTGAGCTTGGAATACTCCTGTCTCAACCTTCACTGTGTAGCTGGGACACCAGGTATGTATCACTATGTCTAGCTCTTTCAATTCTTGTCAATTTTCCCCAAAAGTTCAACTTGTTATTTGGTATCATTTTATATATAACTTTTTTCTTATTTAGTGCTTATTTATATATTTAATATTAGGGCTTCTCTGTAATCCACTTCTCCCAAGTGCTGGGGTCTATAAGTGTGAACACCATGCAGAACTAAATACTCTTTTATATGCTTTTAATTGCTCATACTAGTTTTATACAATAAAATGTTGGATTTAATAATGGTCTTATAATGACATCTCGGATCTGCATATAATGTATTTTGATCATATTTACTTCCATTTTCCTCTTTTGGCTCCCTTCCTTCCCCAACGATTTATTTCTTTACAATTCCCCCTCCTACTTTGTAGGCCTACATTTTGGCTACTCTACTGGGTTTGCATATCTACCACTCTTTCAACCCTTATTCAACTCTAATCCCTTCCAACCTCCCAACACTAGGAGAGAAAGTAGGTTTGAGCAGAAAGGGGTCCTTGACCTCTTTAGACTATTTCCTTCTGATTAGAGATGTCAAATTCCTTGGGGGGTAAATCCAGTATTTATTCTCAGGGTACATCTTTATTCTGGCCTTTTTGATCATGACCACTTGACAATCTTCAGCAACAGGAGACAGTAGCCACAGGGGAAACAGCAGCTAACTTTCTCACCAAACTCTCTTGGGGGTTCTTACATTTATATCCCCTCAAGAGCCCCCAGAATTCTAACCAGAAACTATTTGCAGCTGGCAGCCATCACACCCCCTCCTAGAGCACCAGACAATCATGTTTAGTGACCGGACAAACTGAAGTAGCTCCGTATCCTACATCTGCAATCATATACACATATACTTATATATACAGAACAGAGTTTTTCAAGAAACCAAAATTCTCACTACAGTGCTTCCATAGCTTCTTTCCATTTCTGTCATCCACCAAGTTTCATGTGGCGTTGTTTATAGGAAAATGGGTGTAGGGTTAGCTATACAACTGACAAAAACATATTTCTTTAGAAACCATTAACTTACCCAAACCCTCAGAGTGTCTCATGAGCCTTTCCATGCAGTATATTTAAGAGCCTTCCCTTGTGGAAGTTTTGTGCTAGATTTCAGAGCCCCTGTGAGTCCACATCCTTGCCATGTCTTCTTGGAAACCCCTTATTCCTGTTTTGGTTTTTGCTTTTTTGTAATATGCCAGAGAACAGAGGATATGATATAGAATTCTCATATGCAAGAATCATCTATCTAAATGATGTTACGCAAATGTATTAACTATGCTGTCTGCTCTGGCAACTGAAGCTTCTTTTTGCAGTACTGAGAATAAGAAATAATGAGAATAAGTGGATTATTGCAGTCACAATAACCATTGGAATTTCCTGGGGCAGGTGCATCAACAAGTTCAGGTAAGACCCAATAATGTAGGCTGTCTTGCGGAAGGGTGAGAGGAGGTACTTAGATAGCGTTAGTACCTTCTTGTGTAACTATTTGTTATATTTGAAACTGCTCATCTTTAGACCCATTTCTCAAATGACTGCAATACAATGGTCTCTCCTGTGACATTAGCAAGTGTAACATACATAGTCTAGCCCCTGGGTGATGCACACAAGTCTTCTGACTTAATTCTCCTAAGGCTTTGCCTTCTACATACTAATATTAACTCAGTGATATTGATGGACAATGAAGCAGAAATGACCTAAATTAGAGACCTCAAATTTGTGGCTATTATTTTTAAATTCTTCTTTCATCCTGGAGATGAACTAACTGAGTCTGAAAGGTTTGCTCATATTTCTAGGTCATGCACATTTTATTATCTTTAAAATTTTTGCTTATTTTTTCATAGAATAGATTTTGATCATATTCTTTTCCCTCTCTCAATTCTAATTTCTTTAAAGGGACAACTGTCAGCTATTTTCTGTGTCCCAAGTTTATATTTTTCATTGAATATATTAGATGTACATATAATATAATGCTTGGTTTAATTAATAGGTTTTTAATTATGTTCTCAGACCTATATATAATGCATTTTAATCATATCCCATTCCTGTCTCTTTCCTCCCCTTATGATCCTCTTCTTTCCAAATCCCCATCTACTTTCATATTTTTCTACTTTCATATTTTTATGTGGCCTAGCATTTTAAGAGTATTTTTGATTTCTTTAAATATGTAAATTCAGAAAAAATTAAAATTATCATAGATCTTCATTATCTTGTGATTAGACTTCTTGATTCACAATTACACAGATAAATTCTTCCCTGATTTATTTATAGATGTGTATATGCATTCAAGTTTAAGAGCTAGTGAGATGAGCAAGGATTCTATGCATCATTTGGATAGGAGAGAGATTAGCATGTTACTGTGTCTTCTTGATGTTCTATGAAGAACCTCAAGGATGAACTTGAGAAAGACCAATGACTGTGCTTATTTTCTTCCAGGACACTAACATTAACTCTCTCTCTCTCTCTCTCTCTCTCTCTCTCTCTCTCTCTCTTTCTCCCTCCCTCACTCCTGCTCCCTCCAACCCCTCTCCCCGCCTCACACACACACAGACACACAGACACACAGACACACACACACACACACACACACACACACACACAAACACATATACACACACATACCTCTCCCTTTTGTTGTCAAGTACATATACTAAAATTCTATACACTCTGTTGTGAATCTGGATGAAGGAATAACTTACCTTCATTGTAGGGAAGACATTGCTCAAAAAGCACTTTTGTGGATAATAATTTATCTCCTCCTTTAAGAGAAGATCCTGCCCTCACTACCCCCATCCAAACTGTGGATAACTGGGCTGCATTGGCTTCAGGTTGTGAGTTTGCATGTAAGTAAAATAAATGGTAAATTAAAAGGCCTTCTGACTGGAGTATATTCATATTTAGCTTTTGATTTTTGTGATAAAATACCATGACCAAAAGCAACTTGAAGAGGAAAATTTATTATGTTCACTTTATCAAAGTCTACCATGAAGGGAATCTGGCAGGAACTCAAAAAGGAAGAAAACTGAGGCAAGAGCTGATGCCAAGACCATAGAAGAGTGCTGCCTATTGGTTTATTCTTCTTGGCTTGCTCAGTCTGCTTTCTTAGAGCAGCAGCCCAGAGAGGGTGCCATTCTCAGGAAGCTAGGCCCTGCTAACAGTAATCATCTGTCAAGAAAATGCACCACAAGCTTGTCTGCAGGTCAATCTCAAGGGGGCATTTCTTTACATTGAAGTTCTGTCTTCCAAGTAAATGTCATCCTGTGCCAAATTGACACATGGCTACTGCATAAGAGAAAATAATGTTGACAATCTCTGAAGCTGCAGCTCTCTGACCTTTGGTTCCATAGGGCTATTGTGGTCAGCCTTAGCTATATTCCTTTCTTGGGCTGCACTCATCTACATAAAACAACAGAAATAAATGCATTCTATTTTTTAAAATGCCTATCTCAGAAAATGTCTCATCATTTTGTTTCAAGAGGAGTTTCATTTATAACTTAATAACTTGCCATTGTGATTGAACTTTGTGTATGGATTCAGGGATTCAATGTTTGAGTCACCTCAAACTTCACAACATAATGAATTGAAACAGTGAAATCTGATATTTCCCCTAGAGAGGATGTAAAAAAACTCAGGATCTTTCTGAAAAAAAAAAGTTGTTTAATTAAAGGCAAATTAATTAAAATTGTATCTAAGTCATCAATGATGCCTTTGTGTGAATTTATTTATCTTCTTAAAGAGAAATGAGACAATTATACTCAGACATTTCTTTAATGTAAGATGTGACTAGGTAAATATATGATTCATAATCTAAGAGAATGCTGCTCAATAAAATGGCATGACATCCATTAACCTATTTGAAAGGTAATGCATTATAGGCTGGACTGATCACAGGCAAGATAGTAAAATATATGAACTGACACTGCAATATTGTTTCTTTCTTTTTTCTGTCTGCTCTCTCTCTTCCACTAGTCTCATCAAATTCATTCCTCCTCTCCTCCCCCTAGACATATATGAATGTACAGACTTTCATGAACGCACACTCACATACACCTGCATGAATACATATATGAATATGCAGGTATAGATCTGCGTAAATACACAGCTGCATGTACATATAGATATAGATCTGCATGAATGTATACATACACAAACATGCATACACACACACACACTACAGATATAGCCATAATTAACTGAGGGAGGTGAGTAGTTTTTTTTTTCCTTTCAGTCCTGGAAAGGCACAGAAATTTAGATAATTGTCATTGGTCAAAATGGGTGTGTGGATAGGTTGTCAACAGGGCCCTCTCTTCTTTATCCCCATCTTAACCATGCTAATCACACTTGGATTGGAAACTTCTCTGTGAGAACTTAGTTGAGAAAACTATTCTCCCATTCATAACACAATTACAATAGGAAAAAGATTAAGAAAGCTTTGTAGAAATGTAAATCACTCTGGTTGATCCAAGGAAACCAGCCATGGATGTGGAGTCAAGAAATTATTCCAACACCCATTACTCAAGCAACTTAGTCTTTATGATATTAATTGTTTTAATATAAAAGGCTTTGAAACAATACACACACATACACACATACACACATATATATCCACATAGACACACACACAGGTCAGGACTGCTATAGTGATTAATGAAGATATATATGGCAGTTGTTAGAGGTTTAAAAGCTTATTAGTTGGCTTTTTCAAATTTCTTTTCTGTCATCCATATGTCCTTGAAGTCAGTCACATGTCCTTCTGTATGTTGAGGTCACAGACAGAGAAGAGGTATGATGTTAATCAGTATGAGACACAAGGCACAGATTGATTTGAGGTAGGTGAGACATTATGGTATCTTCAAAAAACCCCATCTACAGCCAAGGGTAAAATGTCACTCTTGTAAATTGCAATCAATGTCATTGTCCTTGTAATTGCTCACTATCAAAGAGACTTGGACTATTAAGATGAGTCCTTGGAACAGGCGTCCATATGTAATAGTGAACAAAACTCACTTAGTAGATTCTTTTCTTTTTCTTTCTTTCTTTCTTTCTTTCTTTCTTTCTTTCTTTCTTTCTTTCTTTCTTTCCTTTCTTTCTTTCTTTCTTTCTTTCTTTCTTTCTTTCTTTCTTTCTTTCTTTCTTTCTTTCTTTCCTTTCTTTCTCCTTCCTTCCTTTATTCCTTTCTTTCTTTCCTTTTTCCTTCTTCCTTCTTCCTTCTTTCCTTCCTTCCTTCCTTCCTTCCTTCCTTCCTTCCTTCCTTCCTTCCTTTCTTTCTCCTATATTTTTCCAGCAATGTTTATTTTGGGCACATTTGGTTACATTTTGGAAATGTAAAAGATGCTGGCCTTCCATTATTCAGGATGACGTTGCCTATGCTGATTCAGACTCAGACCTTCACTTCAGACGTTCCCCATATGTTCTTCTCTCAGTTTCCAGAGTGCCCTAGCACACGGAAAAATGTGTGAGAAACCACAACACAGGAATCACAACACCTGTGCCTCACTGCTCAGGCCCATATCACCAAGCAAAGCTGACCAGTGAGAGAGTCTGGCTGTTCTTAAACTGCACAATTCTACCCACTCCTTCTCATGTGTTTATAATGCTGCATATGAATAGCTTTGAATTATTTTCCTTTATACAATGCTTTAGAATATATAATATTTTAATAGAGTTATAATTTTAAAGCATTTTCATATTTATTATTTCTCCTAATTCTACCAACAAATCACATTTGATTCGGATTCTTTTTTGAAAGTTCTCTCTCTCTCTCTCTCTCTCTCTCTCTCTCTCTCTCTCTCTGTGTGTGTGTGTGTGTGTGTGTGTGTGTGTGTGTGTGTTCTGCAGAGGAAACAAGAACATGTCAAAAGCCTTGGAGATGAAATTACAGATGCTTGTGAGCCACTTGACATGATTTCTATGAACCAAACTTCTGTCCTACAAAAGTGAAGCAAGTGTTTTTAACTGTAAAACATCAATCTGGCTTTTGATTCCTATTCCTTAGGGGAGTGGAGAAGATGGATCAGAAAAGAGGAAGTCACTGACACAGAGACAAAGTAGTTGTAACACACACAACACACACACACATACACAAACACACACACACTGGCTCTGTCCCAAGCATAGAAGCAAACAAACCAACAGCTTCAAAGCAGCAGCTTTCTGAAGCATCTGAGATTATTCACAACTGATTGATAAAAGGTTATATTGTATTTTATATTTCTTTTAGACTGTCTGATTAGTGTCATAAACTTCAGATCCATTAAACACCTTCTGGCTGTTACTTTTATGGTAGCAAAATTTAGATTTTATCAGATATAATCAGAGAAAATTTATTAATGCCCTGCACATGTAGCCAAGTTTATCAAGTTTTTCTGATTCTATCATTAGTTGGATAGAGTCAAGCATATCTAAGTACTTGCAAATCTGATTAAAAAATAGCATGGCTCTCAGTAGCAGGCATGAGTGATGTTTTGGATTTTCCACTGATTCCTGACTGAAGGCCTTTTCCTCTCCTTAAAAAAATAGGAACTTTTCCATTCTCACAGAATTAACACAGTTATTTTGAGTTTCTTGAAGTATTTCCTTTTCATTGTCTGCCTTTCATAATAATGTCACTAATTTAATTGACATTTTTGGTCATTGATACATATTGTGATTATCCCTTATATTTTAAATCTGCCTCTGATTAACCATAACTGCATTTCAAACATTTTGTAAGTTAATGAGGAAACATGACTTTGGAGAAGAAATGCCCTGGAATCAGGATATCTGATTTTTCTCACTAGTTCTACAAAGAGATTCAGAATCCAGATATTTCTTTACTACAGTGAGAAATTCTACCAAAGCTGGATTTGGTGAGTGTAACTTTTGATCACAAATTATTTTTCTTCATAGCACTATTTGAACATTCTCTATATTGAGGGCAGCAATAATCATACTGTGAGCAGAAGGTTGGAATATACTGGCTATGTACTTGGTTTCAGGAATGATCATGTGACATTTGCTGATAACAAATGTCCATATGAAACCCTCTTTTCAGCACCCTTAATCTTGACACCTAGATAGAACTGTCAAGGCCATCCATCTCTTTCTACAGCTGCTGAGCCTATTTCCAATACTAATGTTGTTTCTATTTATAGATGAGAGGAAAAAAAGCTAAGTTGAAGAAAAGGAGATATTTCTTGTTTTAAAAAAAAGAAGATAATCTAAACATAGCAAATTATCTTTCTAGGATTTAATGAGCTGATCTCATTCTAGCCAAAGCATTTAAACTTGTCAAAGAGCAAGTTTTTGACTTATATGTCCTCTTGGCTTCCTTTGCCATCTTGAAGAGTAATAGGATTGTTGCCCATATGGATTAGTTATGAATAAAATGACAGCTCCCTCGGATCCATGCAGAGGAAGTTCAGTTGATGTAGAAAAAGTATTTCAGGGTGACAGAATCGCTATTTTAAATGTGTCCTAAGGGAGCTCAGAGGCGCTAACATTACCCATCGCACAAGCTTCTCTGCCAGGAGTCTGCATAATCAAGACATTGGAAATTGACATATTTGTTGTAGACAATCATATTGGCAACTTTCTGAACCTATAAATAGTGGCCAGTGTACCTATAACAATTTCTAAATACAGAGATATGGCTCTGAATCTTGATGTAATCTATAAGGGGAAAAGCCCAGGTGCATTCATATGGAGTGCTCATTATTGGTGTATGACACACAAGGCCCCTGAGATTCCTCAGGCTTCTAGGCTATATAAAATATTTGAGAATGTGTACACCAGCCTCACTGCCTTAGATGAATCATCCTGGTAATGGTAATGCTATACTTTTCTTAGATTTTTCTGAGGTAAGTATGTATAACTTCAACATGTCCTATTAATTGATAACACATTGTACATGGCAGACACTCATCCCAGAACCTTACATATTTCTAAGTAATATTTATAATATCTTTAGTAGCGAGAACCCTCCTTATGGCTACTGCTTTATGGATTAGAACTCTCTAACTCAAGAACACCTATGGGCCAGTGTTAGTTAATATTCTATAATAGACTATAGGTTTAATTAGTTTTAAAGTATGTTTGTGAACCTTATTCTTTAAAAATAATTTTTATCCTTTTCTAGCTCTGTAAGAGTGGACTAAAAATAGTGGTACAGGTTTGTGCCTTAGTGCTCTCCTTGGTAAATTGTGGATACTAATTATATCTATCTAAATGTGCATAACGCATCAGAATACTAGGGTTCACAACACAAATTGATTATTTTGTCAAATACTGTAGGTACAATCATTACCTCACTTACCTATGAGGGTGATCTAAGGTTATAATATAAGATCCTCATAAAACTACCTCTGCCAACATCAGTGCTCTCATATGTAAATTAACCCTGATGTTTCCTTTTGAGGGTGATATGATTCAGGGGAGCAGTGTACAGTCACTACATCACAAAGCACAGTATGCATCATGCCCTGTGCCCTTGTCTACTTCCTGCATGATGTTTTGAAATGATTTGCTTCACAACACCTCTGCTAGATTTTGGTGCTCCTCACTGCAACAAGTACAGCAGGTTAAATTCAAGGCTCCTGAGATGCTCAGAGTCAGCGCTGTAGCCTTACTATCTGTTTACTAAAATGAGACAACTAATGGGACACTTAAGGAAGGACAGATTTGTTTTGGCTCATGGTTTCAGAGGTTTTACTTCATTATAGCTCAGTGAGTTTTGCAGAGAACAGCAGCCTAGATAAAGGGCCCATGAGAAGAGAAAGATGGAAGGAGGGAGGGAGGGACTAAGGGAGAGAGAGAAAGAGAGAAGGAAGAAAGGAGGGAGAGAGATACAGAGAAACAGATACAGAGGCACATAGGGAAACCAACAGAGAAACAGAGACAGAGACAAACAGACAGGCAGAACCTGCAATAAGGGTTTCCTCTTCTTTCCTCTCTCCATCTGGAGTCCAGCTTTTAGGATGGTAATTGTAAAATTCAAGAAAGATCTTCCACTTCAGTTATTCCTCTTGGGAAATGCTCTCACAGATATACCCAGAGGCATGCTTTTCCAATCTCCTGGGCCTTTCTCAACCAACCATATTGACAGGATTAATCATCACCATGATAGAATACACAGCTAAGCTCTTTCCTGTCATTTGTACTGTATAGTACAATCTATGACTTGAATATGTTTGTTTACCATTGTAGTGGCAGAGATCTTTAATCTGAGGTCATGGAAATCAAATCAGACATGTTGACAGTAGAAAAATATTCTAAGCAAGAAAATTTAAAGCATTCACAGTGACTATACTTAAGGCACAGCACAGTATAGAAGGTCTAAGAGTTTGTTTTCAAATATATTTTATTGCAGTGAGATGTGGCTGGAATGTACCCATATATAGAGTGGAAGAGTTTCCTTAAACTCCTTAATTAGGAAGCCATTGCTGGGCTATCAGAATGCATGGCCATGGGCGTAGCAAAGTAGGAAAGGAGACAACAGCAGAAATGCTAAGACAAAGAACAAAAAAAGGTACTTTGGGAACTTTGGGAAACATATCTTTTCTTTTTCTTTTTTAAATTTTAGGATGAATTTATGGAAATTTATAAACCAAATCATAAAAGATTGAAAATATTTCACTTATCACTTTCATACTAACATCTTGTCATGTTTAACCTTTTAAAACATGAAATTAATTGGATTCCTTCTTTTTTAATTTTTTTCAAATCCTATTTTTAATGATGGTTCTTTCTTTTTAAATTGGATATTCTTTATTTATATTTCAAATGTTTTCCTTTTTCCAGGTCTCCCCTTTGGAAATCCCATTTCCCATCTCCCCTCCCCTGCCTCTATGATGGTTCTTTCTAGTTTCTGGCTATTATAATTATGGCTGCTATGTGTCCTTATTTCATGTTGGAGCATCTTCTGGGTATATGCTCAGGAGTGGAATAGCTGGGTCCTTAAGAAGTACTATGTCCAATTTTCTGAGGAACCACCAGAGTGATTTCCAGTGTGGTTGTACCAGCTTGCAACCCCACCAGCAATGGAGGAGTGTTCCTCATTCTCCACATCCTTGCCAGCATCTGCTGTCCCCTGATTTTTTATCTTAGCCAATCTGAATGGTGTGAGGTAGAATCTCAGGGTTATTCTGATTTGCATTTTCCTGGTGACTAAGGATCTTGAACATTTCTTTTGGTGCTTCTCAGCCATTTGAGTTTCCTCAGTTGAGAATTCTCTGTTTAGTTCTGTTTCTCATTTTTTAATAGGGTTATTTGTTTCTTGGGAGTCTAACTTCTTCAGTTCTTTGTATATATTGGATATTAGCCCTCTGTTGAATGTAGGATTTATGAAGATATTTTCCCAATCTGTTGGTTGCCATTTTGTCCTATTGATAATATCCTTTGCCTTGATGAAGCTTTGCAATTTTATGAGGTCCCATTTATTGATTCTTGATCTTAGAGAAGGAGTTTTCTTTTTACTCAAGAATTTGCTTAACATTGAAATATTTCAATGAAAATTTAATTTTCTTCTTAGAATTTAAATAGTGTTGGCAGTAAAGTTGTCAATAGAAAATGGAAAAAAGGCATAGGATGACAATTAGAAGTAATAAGTACCTCATATAGTGCTCACTTGTAGGAATACAAAAATCAATGGAACAGAAACTCTCAGTATTTAGACTGTTGTTTTTTCCTTTTTTCAATATTTGTTAAGAGTGTCTTAGATTTTAGAAGAAAGAATAATTGTGTTACTTATTTAAAATACAAGTATTATTTATTTTTGACCTTTACATTTAAATGCTGTTAACATCCATGGTGAACTATTCATTGCAGCTAGACAATTTAACATATTCACAGCTTTTCCATAGTTGCAAATACTTTTGGGTAACATTACTGACAATATACTGACTTAATAAATTTTCAATCTATTATACTATGCCTGTAGTGTCCCTGAAACAGACAAGCATAAAGTTTATCAACATGTGATCTCATCTACACCTCTCTAATCCTCACATCTAGCAACCTATTAGCATCCTAAGACTCCCACCTTCATCTAGCTGCACATTTACCTGCTCTAGAAGATTAAAATAAGATCTCCTTAGCATTCCACTGCAAATGCTCTGTTTATGTGCAAACATTCTACAAATCTGCCCAGGAAATAGGATGGATGTTAGGATGATGACCTGGCTCAGACTAAATGAGTGCATGTGCACTCAGCGAAAACTGTACCCAAATAAACTTTTAGGGAGAATCTTCTCTATACTTATTCCTATTTGTAATAGAGCACATATATGATTGCAAGCAAATGAACCATTGGAAAGGGCAAGAGTTGTGAGCAAAGGGTCAGGTAAGCTGTAAATCAAAATAGAGAGACACCCAGACTATGCTCATGGTAACAAAACTCCTCCCTCTCCTGGACTCTATTAATAGAGGTTCCAGGTAATGATGGGCACCCTTGATTATATTCACTCTTGTGATGCATTATTAATCTTGCTGGTGTATCCCTTTCTAATATATATTATAGTTTTGCTCTCAGTAAAGTTTCTCATTATTTTTATAAGCTGTGGGCACCTTTATTTTAATTGCTTGTATAAGAGACCAAGAACCTAGAAACACCTGCTCAGATACAGCCTACTAGCAAGGAACTTGCTATACATAGCTCTTAAGATTTATACTAGTTGTAAGTCACTGTGACTTTCCATTTACCTCCCGTCTGAATTCACACTTTGTAAAAGTGGGTATGTATTTTAATCACACTCACATCCTTTGTACCTGGATTACAGTCTGCCACATAACAGCTGTTCAAAATATTTAAATGGTGTTTAACATCAGAATGAAATGTTTTGGGTAACACTTATTTCCTGATCTTATTTATTGCAAACTGTTGTACCATCATCTTCATAGAAGATAGCAATTCCGTGAAGGAAGAACATCTCAAAATATAGTCCTGTGATGCATGCAGCCCTCAAATTACAGTCAACCACACCTTTCACCCTTACCACTCATTGCTTATTTTTAAAATTCTGGATAGCACTGGCTTGGACTTTGAACTAAAGCTATTCTATACACCCATTTCACTGTGCCTATTGTTCCCTCATTGAAGTCAGATGTCAGTCTCCATTGCATGTCCTCTAAGCGACTTAGTAAGCTTCCTCACAGCCAGAGAAGGCTTGCTAAATTGAACTACACTGATAATGATCAAAAGGTTTAGGGAATATAATGCTTCAGAATAGATTAAAAGAACACAGGTTCTTTATCTCAAACAAGATATCAGATGCTATTTTAAGTGTCTACTAATCAATTAAGCCTGTTATCTCGTGGATTGGGGGTGAAGGGGACGAGGGGTACAGGAACCTCCAGTTGTTACAAATCTCTGGAAGAATGGCCATGGATTCTTGGTCTTTGTGTGTTTTGATTGCAAGAGATTGTATTTTAGGAATTATCCCTCCTTGTCTCTGCAATAGGACTCAAATAATTCTGTTTCAATTAATGCTTTTATTCATAATTCAGGAACTGTCATTTGTGTAGGGATTATTGTTACATGTGATTTTCCCCCAGAATATCTCTAGAATGTCATCTTATTTATTCATTTTGCTGAAACACATACACTTATTAGCATCTTTTTTCAGTTTTTCTTTATTCTTCTCCTTTCTCTGTTTTTTATTAGATATTTTATTTACATTTCAAATGTTATCCCCTTTCTGATTTCACCTCTGAAAACCCCCTATTCCCTCCCCCTCCCTCTGCTCACCAAACCACCATCTTTACTTGGCCCATACTGTATTGCCACTAATGATATACCAGGAATCCCAAATCAAGTGGAAACAGAGGACCTATACTTTGCTGTCCTGAAAAATTAATATCTGAAGACATAATATCAATGCAAAAGAAATATTTGTTTAATGTAAAATATATTAAATTTGTAAGATGTATTAGGCTTCCAAAGAGCCCACAGATTTGGAGGCAATATTTTATGTAAGCTTTCACATTCCATAGACCTACAACATAAACCACAAGTATCTTTTAAACTTGTCTGGTAGCCATGTCACAAAATAAAAGAAGGAATTAATATGGTTTTCATCATTCCTTTTATTTATCTCAATATAGTCAACTTTTAATTTCAATATGGAACTTATTATTAAGTTTATTATTATATTCTTCGTTTTACCATTAAGGGAGGAAATAGTTTATTATAGCTTATATTTCCAGGTATTAATCCATCATTGAAGGAAGTCAAGACTGTAGCTTAAGCAGGAGCTAAAGCAGAAAACCATGGAGGAATGCAGCTCATTGGCTACATTCTGGCTTGGTCTTTTTCCTATCTATCTAGGTGTGCTGCCACACACAGAAGGCACTACCCTTAAATATCAAACATCAGTCAAGACAATCTCTTGCAGGCATTGCTAAAGGCAATTTTTTAATTGAGATTTCGTCTTCCCAGGTGACTCTCTGTTATATAAAGTTGACAAAACTGACCTGTAGGTTTAGATTTTCCAACATCTACTTTTTAAAAATTATTTTTTTAAATTTACATCCCAAATGTTTCCCCCTCCCAGTTACTCTTTGAGAATTGTTCTATCCCTTCCCCCTTCCTTTTGCCTCTGAGGGGATACCCCTCCCTGGCATCCCCTTCCCTGGATATGAAACCTCTACAGAATTATACAATCCTCTCCCACTGGTACCAGACAAGATGGTCCTCTGCTACATATGTACCAGGGGCCTCAGTCCAACCTTATTTATAATAGCCAGAAACTGGAAGCAACTCAGATGTCCCCGAACCAAATAATGGATATAGAAAATGTGGTTCATTTACACAATGGAGCTATTAAAAAACAAGGACATCATGAATTTTGCAGGCAAATAGATGAAACTAGAAAATATAATCATGAGTCAGGCAACCCATGCAAAAATGACATGCATGGTATGCACTCACTGATAAGTGGCTATTATCCAAAAAGTACATAATACCCATGATATACTCCACAGACAGTAAGAAGTTAAATAAGAAGGAAGGCCCAAGTGTGGGTGCTTCAATTCCACTTAGAAGGGGGAACAACATAATCATGGGAGGCAGAGGGAGTGACCTGAGCGGGAGATGGGGGAGAGGGGAAAAGTGGGGACAGGATCAGGTATGGAGAGAGACAGATGAGAAGCCCAGGAGGCCAGAAGAATGAATAGAAATACGCTTCTGTCAGGAGTGGGGAGTGAGGGATGATGAATGGGGCATGGGAATGGGGTGTGAAAGGAACCTCTAGAAATGACTGACCAGTAACCATCCCACCTTGAGATCCATCCCATGGTCAAGCCCCAAACCCTGACACTATTACTGATGCCATGTTGTGCTTGGAGAGAGGATCCTAGCAGGACTGTCCTCAGAGGACCAGCAGCTGACTGAAACAGATGAAGATCATTACAGCCAACTATTGGACTGAGGTTGAGACCCCTATGGAAGAGTCAGGGGAAGAATCAAAGGAACTGAAGGGGATAGCAACTACATAGGAAGACCAACAGTGTCAACTGAGCCGGACCCCAGAGTGCTTGCAGACCATGCCACCAACCAAAGAGCTCCTCCACCTCTTCATCATCCCTTTTCCTCTTCCTCCTCTTCCTCTTCCTCCTCCTTCCTCTCTCCCTCTTCTCCTCTTCCTTCTTCTAACTGAATGTTCAAATTCTAGACTACTTATGGAGATTATCAATTTAGAACAGCTATCACTCAAATGTTCTGCAAAGGCTGTGGCTAGTTACTATCATATTTCACAATACAAGTCCAGAACTAATGGTAAGATTTTTTTCAGTGAATTGATAGCAAACTGTGTTTTGATATCTAAAGAATATCACCAAATAGGGTGGTAAGTGGTATATTAATAGGATGAAACATCACCACAAATGGAGAGAGAAAAAAAAGACATGTTGGTAAAAAATCTCATGTACTTGGGCCTGATAGGAGACTGGTGAAGAATAGATAGCTAAGATCATAACACAAAATTAATACTTCATCATTATATGTAAATACTTGTGAAATTCTTGCTATATGTCAGGTCATATTCTGAACTTTTTATATGTTAATGTGTTTAGTCCTTGCAAGCGCAGCATAAAAATGTGACCATCATTAATTACCTAGCCTATTTTATAGATGAGAGAAGAAATATGAATGGGACAGCAGTGATTTTCCCAATTATAAATAAATGTTAAGTGTGAGGACTTGAGCTTTGCTGTAGAATCTTGTTTTTCACAGTTATGTTGTTGTCTATAAGCTACTCCCTCTGCTGTACCACACAGACCTAGTGATGAATCTAATGTTCTGTGAAGATCATCAGAAGGCACACATTAGAGAAGTGCCAAGACTATACAAGGAACTAATGAGGCAAATACGGTTTCCTAAGGATAAAAGTTGATCAAAGACTAAATATGATGCATATCTATAAAAAAATGTGATGCTAGTGTATTAAATTCTAGGATTGTATTATATAGTATATTCATAAAGCCTCATGTCATTTTGTTAATAAGACAAAAGAATAAATTAAAAAAATGTTCACTCTACATAGTATTTATCAATATCCAGAAAATATAGTCAGATATATATTTTATGTCTTGTTTAATGAGAGACACATCTACACAATTAACACATTAGAAGTCAAAGAATGAAAGAACTACACCATGCAAACACCAGTCTACAAAAGCTCTTGTTGCTGCAGAAATAATGAAACAAATTCAGCTCATGGCCAAAATCAGCGTGTGCTGGAGAGGAGAATCAGTGTGGTGGTTTGACTAGGAATGGTCCCAATAGGTTCGTATGCTTGGACTTAAGAAAATGACACTGATTAGAGGAATTATGAGCTGTGGCCTTGTTGGACTATGGGTGACATTCTTGGAATATGTCTGTCACTGGGAGTGGGATTTGGGGTGTCAAAAGCACAAGAAGGTTCTAGAGTCTCTTTCTGATGCCTGATGATTTGAAGCTTTCAGTTCATGCTCCTGCACTGTCTCATGCATGCATCCATTGTTCACACCATGCTGACAAAGAACTAAACCTCTGTCAATGTAAACAAGCCACAATGAAAGGCTTTTCTTTATAAGAATCTCCATGGTTACGGTGTCTCTTCACATCAATAGAATACTGACCAAGACAGGCAGGATGGAAGTCTTCTTTATTATGACTTTTCTTCACCAAGAGAGTTCACATTTTGTTTACCCAGTGAAACAGCCTCAGAAATTTTGAAGTAAAAATTAACAAGTTAAGACTAAATTAACCAGTAATTATTAAGTAATGGTTTTCTTTTACAGATGCACTGGGAAAAAATCAGAATGAAAACTTGACTGTTAAACTCAACAGTCATCATGATACAATGTACCATTGACTCAATGTCCTCCAAATGCAGACCATTCATTCCTTTAGTTCAATAGAGTAGAACAGTTATATCTAATATCAGGAAGCAATCTAAATTAAATGTAAATGCTTTAAGTTATATTTTGTAACCATATTTAAGTTAGGAATCAATGACACATTTGAAAATCCTCATCAATTCAGTAATGAACATATTGTTACAAGTTGTACATATGTCATAGAAATGAGAATCAAGTTTAAAACGTATTTCTAATTGAATGCATTTGAGTTCATTGTTTTAAAATTCATGGGAAGCATATTTAATTGTCCATGAAATTAAGTGTGAGGTATACAATTTTATAGTGTAAATAAGCATTAAAATCAATATGCTAAGTATCTCAAGATAGTCGAGAAATAATAGCATGCTAAGTACAAAGAAAGTAAAATGAAAATTAAGTGATGGAGAAGAAACATTAAATGATAACATTTGAGATCCGTTAAATAAACAAATATTGGCCGAGCTAAACTCTTCATGTTGGCACACACAGTGGCAAGACTATGCATTGGTTTTCTCTATTCAGACAAAGATTAGCTTGTATTGAAAAACATTAGCTTTTCAAGATGCATAATGTGCAATATCAATACAAAAATAGCAAATTTGTGGAATGAAAAATAATGAACAGTTCTTGCTTTCCCATGTCTAATTGATATATATGTAGATATACATATATATGTATATATATAGATTCAGCATGCTACTCACTGTCCAATATGTTCTTCTATTTTTGAGCCTATATATTTCCCATCTCTTCCAGTGTGCATATAGGACCCTAGGGGCCTTTGGATGGTATAACTCAAAGCAGAATAGTCTGGCTGAAAGAACTTCAGGTATTGGTAGCATGCCTCACCACAATTATAGCCTTATGAGCTCTCATGATGGAATCCCAGCAATCAAGCTTCTCAAACTGATATTGCCTTCATCATGGGGACAGATCAGCTCACAGGCATCATATTGTTTCACTGAAGGTGACATATTTTGATGTATGTATCTAAACTGTAAGTTGAGTAAGGAGAAATAGTCTTGTTTTTGAATCCTGTGCTTTGGTGCTCAAATCTGAGTCCCTAGGGAGTTAGCATACCAAAGGAGCACACTTTAACACTAAGCTACCTCTTCAGCCTCTTAGCTGTATATGTGTTGACCCTGATATATTTAGATTCATGCATGCCTTAGCCCTTGACCTTCAACACTAAAACATAAAAGAAATATAGCATTAAAATAAATCTGAAAGGAAAATACCAGAAAATCAAAAGACAACTTTGCGTATAAGGAGAAAAATGTTAAATAATCAAGTCTAGCTAGTCTCTAATAAAAAGAGGGACTAAAAATAGTCTCAGATAAAAAGAAATCTCATCAGATAGCTGAAATCATTGATAAGGAAGTGCAGGCTGTAGAAGCTTAGAGGCACTTCTGAGGGAACAGATAAGAAACTGAGCATGGCCAATCAGCCATAAAATTGGCCACCTCAGGCAAACTTCTGCCTTTGGGTTCTGAGGAATGCTTTCCAATCATGTGTGAAGTATTAGGGTCATGTTAATTTTTAGAACATTTACAAAAAATCAAAGTCTTATCAGCAGATTTTGGACAAAATAATGTTAGTAGCCTGTTTACTAGATGTAGGTTCATGCTAAAGATGAATTAAAATGATAGATTATTCCAGGAGAGACCTATGAGCTATTTAATCAGATTAGTGATGCTGGAGGCATATGGTTGGTTACTAATTAATACCATTAATAATGTATTAGGGAGATTGCTCATATGGATGTGTACCAAAAGATGCCAATTCGAGGTGGATGAGACAAAATATAGTACACCAAAATTCTGCAAATTTAAAAAAATAACAGAAATTTATTATATGACAGGAAACTATTTAATAAAACTCAAACAGCATAATCTATAAATAAAAGATGTGATAAATTATGGTTCAGTGCATAAGAGTGTTCTTGTCAAAGATCAGAATTCAGTTCCAAGCAATCTCATCAGGAGTATCACTCCCACTGCTAAGTCCAAATTCAGGAGTTCCTATGACCTCTTCTGGCCTCCATGGATGACTACACATGTGTGCATATGCCCCCCACAAATAAATACATAAATAGAATGTTTGCTATGTCAGCAATAATGCCATTTACCAATCAGAAGACAACATTGAGAAGGTAATAGAGTGAGTGGCAAAACCAATTTATCAATTTCCATTAACATTAGCACAATATATCAATTTACATGGAGTATCTGTACACTTAGAGTAAGATTTTCATATGTACTTATATTACACCTATGTGTGTGTGTGCGTGCATGTGTGTGTTAGACACCCTTATACCATTATGAGCTAAAAACCAGTAATTCCAATACAATAGATAAAACACATGAATAAACACTGTCCTGTTTGATGATCAATGACCAAGCATAATTTTTAACATTATTAATTAGAATAATCAAAATAATACTTCATTTTATACACACCTTACTGGAAAAATTGAGAAATCTGACATGTATCATATTTATAAAACATTTCCTTATGTTTGTTTCAAAAACACTTCAGAAAAGAACTTGTTATCTATTGAAGTTGAAAATATGCCTCGCCTAGGGTATCATAATTTCTTTTATGAACATGCGAATAATGGACCAGTCATTAGGAATTTCAACACACATACATCAAGAAGTACGCAAAGTTATAATGACATATATTAGAATAATTGCAAAAATATTTATTGTTAAGAAATTGTTTGAAAAAATTAGTACAACTATATAATTGGATATGGCCCAGTAACATAAGTAAGTCAACTGTGTACCAAAGAGACAATATACATATAAATATATAATATGTACACAAGTAAACCTAGTAGCAAAGCAATATAGAATGGAATATAATTTACAATTTTTAGATAAGGAAAGCTATGTTTTGGTCACATGAATGACCCTTAATCCCTTGATTGGTAAGTACAGTGTTCTTCGCCATCTTTTTTCATTTCTTTTGACTGAAATTCTATTTTATTATATATTAGAATGGTACCTCCAGCTGGTTTCTTGTGTCTGTTTGCTTGGAAACCCTCTTCTTCAGCCCATTACGCTGAAGTAATGGATGAGTTGGGTGAAGGATTAAGGGACCTGAAGTAGCCAGGGACTCCACAAGAAGACCAACACAATCAAGTAACCTGGACTCTTGGGACTCCAAGAGACTGAACCACTGACCAAAAAGCAAGTATGGGTTTGACCTAGACCCCCAGATGCCTGGTCTTCATGTGGTCCCTCCACAACTAGAGAAGGGGGCTGCTCCTGGCTCTGTTGCCTACCTGTGGATACCGTTCTCCTAACTGCCACATTGTCGGGCCTCAGTGGGAAAGGATGCACTTAGTTCTGCAGTGACTTGAGTTGCCAGGAAAGGAGCCTAGTATAACTGTCATGCCCCAGTAATGGACAAAAACTGATACAGAAACCAAAGCCAAACATTAAGTGGAACATGGATAATCCTACAGAAGGCAGAGAGCAAAGGTTGAAGGAGTCAGGGGCGTCAAGGACACCACAGAAAAACATACAGCAATGAACCTGGGCCATAGGTGCTCATAGAGACTGAACTGCCAACCAGAGAGCATGCATGAGAAGAAGCTAGTCCCTCTGCACATATGCCACAGTTGTGCAGCTGAGACTTCATGTGAGAATCCTAAAGTAGGAGCAGGGGTGTCACTGACTTCACTGCCTGCATTTGGATCCCATTTTCTGTAAGTGAGCTGCTTAACACTAATAGATCTTCCTAGTCTTACTGCAACTTGATACGCCAAGGCTGATTGATGTCTTTAGGAGGTGTCTGCTTTTCTGAGAAGGAAATGAGGGGTGGGACGGTGAGGTGAGAAGAAGAGATGAGGACAAAAGAAGGAGGAGAAACTGTGATTAATATGTAAAGTAAAATAATTAAGAACAAAATAAAACAATAAGAAGCACAGTTTCTCCTAAGTGGTAGGGATGAGCACCATTTGCAAATGACAGGGTTCTTTTTGAATATTTTTAAAATAAAATTTATTTAACTCCTCCCTAATATGCATTGTTGTGTGTGTGTGTGTGTGTGTGTGTGTGTGTGTCTGTGTATGTGTGCATGTGTGTGTGTGTGTGTGTGTGTGTGTGTGTGTGCTCATGATATAGCATGTATACTTTTGCTGCCCCACTTTAATGCTATAGAAACCGGCTGTGCTACCAGCCTCAACCCAGAGAATACTGGATTAGTAAATGAAAAACACAGACACATACACGTTGTTCAGTTTCAACCTGCCTTATTGGCTCAATTGCTGGTCACCTCCAATCTACTTTGGCTAGCATGTCCTTCCCAGTACTCCTAGTTCATCACCCTAACCTCCCACCTGGAGAAGTGGCCTATGGCCTCTCCTCCCAAGATCTCGCATGGCTGGTTGGCTTTTCTCCCTCTGAAGCATGTTGTAAGCTCCTTTCCTCTCTCTCTTGTGTCTGTAGCTTATCTGTGGGGACCTGTAAGTCCTGCCTGTTCCACCCAGCTCTTTGACTGCTAGCATCTGTTTTTCTACATTCTTTGTTTACATTCCAAATGATATCCCCTTTCCCTGTTCCCCGCTCCCCATAGGTCCCATAAGCCAGTTCTCCAATCAAACCCCTCCCACTTCTCTGTCCTGGCAATCCCCTACAATGCTGCATGAAGCCTTTCCAGGACCAGGGCCCTCTCCTTCCTTCTTCTTGTGAATGATCTGATATGTGAATGGAGTCTTGGGTATTCAGAACTTCTAGGCTAATAGCCACTTATCAGTGACTGCATTCCATGTGTGCATTCTTTTGTGAATGGGTTACCTCACGTAGGATGATATTTTCCAGTTCCAGCCATTTGCCTAAGATCAAAACCAATTAGGGAACAGAACCTCAGTATGATAACCTCCCCTACTCATGGAGGCCAGAGGACAACTGGTGTCCCTTTGGTTGCACACCGTTTGAAGGCTCAGTAACAGGCTCAGTAACAGGCTCCACATACTGTTGAGCCATCTTGCCTGCCTTTTTTTACATAATTGATGGTTGTTTTGGTTTCTTGCAGTAGCTAGTAATTTTTATTGATCTTTCTTTTAACAAATAATCTTTTAATATTTTTTAAAAATATAATGTTCATCAAAAGTCTTTCTTATAAATCAGATGAGAAGGAGCACAGAATTTTTCTTTTGAGAGTGGAGCCATTGTTCATGTCTG